>APFE031313827.1:79105-130559 GCA_000404065.3 Pinus taeda
TACATAAATGAACAATTCTTGGATGATTCAAATGAAAAAACCTCCTTTCTATATATATGAGTCTAAGGAGTCACAATATAATCTAACCGACCTAACAATAATAATATAAAGCCAGAAAAATAACAATAGAGGGATTCTATGGGGCACAATAATAACAATATGGGGGCAATAGGGGCACAACAATATTAATAAGGGGTATAACTACAATAGTAATGGGGTAATCACTAGTATTATAGGGACCCAACACATGAAGTGATTTGATGGTTCATTCTCTCCTCAGTATTAACGACGCTTGATCCCTGGCTTAATACCCGATTGGTCTATGATCTCTATTTAAAGAGCATGGAGGGTAATTTGTAAGGTGAACATTCATGAGAGAAGATTATGTAATTTTTCTTTATTTTACATTAATAAAATGCCTAAAGTGGCTGCATTGGCTCAAGCCATGGATCGTTTCCCTCTTTGAGGGTTTTAACTACGTCAAGAATACTAATGGACTGATCTATGAGTTGTTTGTGAGAAGTGTTCTTTGCTGTTCTATCTAAGGAACTTACCCTATAAATTCCTACATGGTACTAGAGCTATTTGAGGGTCGCATCCATTAGTGATCCAAATCTGAAGCTGGTACAACTGCATCAAATTGTCTTTTGCTAGATCTATTGTTTCAGATTGCTTTCAGGCCGAGAGGATTGCTCTGTTATGTTCAGAGCATTTGTTCCAGTGAGGAACCCTTTTTGTTTCACGCGAAAAGGTTTCCTGTAGCCCTAGCTACGTCATTTTTAAGATATGGAGGTATAGAGTCTTTATTTGCAGTTATAGTTATTCATCTCTCTGTTTATTTCAGTTTATAGTCCTCTATAATTTTTTATTACCATATCTATACCTTTCATTTCTACGTATGCTCTTTGCCCCTTGACTCTCTGCGATCTGGGAAAATCTAAAACATAAAGAAAGAAATTTTCTCATGTGTATGCATTTTCCCTTGCGCCTTAGTGTGATCTCAGAAAATCGAAAAGATTGAAGAAAATATTTGGTTTCCGGCCAAATCTAACTTTAAGCCGAAAGTCTTGGATTTTTTTTGCATGTTCGTTTTGGGTTGTGTGGTTTTTATTGTTTTGTTTTTGTTTTGTAGGGAAAAAGAGGCTTTTCAAGTAGGCGCACATTCTAAAGCTTCAGTGAGAAAAAAGAAAAAAAAAACCCTTTCCTCATTTTCAAAAAATTATTAACATTTTAAACTAGCTCACTTGGTCCAAAGTTATTTTATGAAAATAGAGGTCTTGGGTTCAAGTCTTTCTTTTTGTTGAGTTACTTTTTCAAAAAAGTACATCTAACTTATGTTTTAAAGTTACTTTATGTAAAAGTTTTCTCACCCATTATAAAAAGTGAGTCACTTATAATTCCGAAGTCACTTTATCTTTTATTTAAGTTACAATTTAGTGGGTAGTTCATAAAGTACCATTGTAAAAGTGGCTTTCATTTATTTATAAAAGTGGGTCACATAAAGTAATATTTTTTAAAAGTGAGCTAATTAGATTAAGTTTGGAAACGGGGGGGTGGGAGGGTGGGATTTTTTTTTTAATATAACATTATCATTCACTTCCAACATTCACATAGTTCGTCGGCATCTTTAACAACATTTCTTCATAAAGCCATAACTTTTTCATCTGGAAGTTATTTTTGGAGCCGCTATTTTTGAACCGGCCTAATTTTTCGAGATCTTTCCATTAGAACACTTAGTTTCCACATCTTTAGCTTAAGTTTATTTTAAAATGGAAATTTCATGCCTAGTTATTCTTGACAGCACCAACTACTTCTAATGGTTATCTTACATTGTGGATTTACTTAGAAATAAAGGTCTTTATAGAATAGCCTCAGGCCAAGAACCTAAACCTAAAGATGAAGATAAGCAAGCCAAATGGGAAAATAAGCAAGATCAAACAATGAGTTAATAGAGATGTCTATTTCTCTAGACATTAGATTCCATATCACAGAACTTGATACCCCTAATGAAGCAATGAAACAACTCAATAAAGTTTTTGGAATTAAAAATGAAATTAGAGCCCATCAACTCGAAAATGAGTTGCCTATGTTGGACCCCAATAATTTTTCTTTCATTGAAGAGTTCTTGTCCAAGTTGAAGACCTTTAGACTTCTCTTTGAAGGTGTTAAGGTTAATAAAGAAGGTGGTAGCCTTATCTATTCCATTCTTACTAAGTTAGGACTAGCCTACTCTGTGTTTTTTTCCACCTTCCATTCTATTAGAGAAGCCTTTATTTCTCAACAAGCCTACAAGTGCCCTCTTTTGATTCCTTTTGTGATTCTTTAATAAGAGATCAAGAAAAACTCTTACATCTTGGTCTTCTTAATACTGGAAACTCTTCTAAGAAAGCCTTAGCAGCCCAGCAACAACAAATTCGAAGAATCCTAAGAAGCAACATCCTAAAAAGAATGGTCCTAAACAAAACAAGGGTCCTAAGCAATTTCAGTCTCAAAATGAAAAATCAATTCAACAAAATGATAAGGCAAATAAAAACAAAGGGAGGAAGACTAATAGACATTGCAACTTTTGTAATTGTGATGGTCACTTAGAATCCAAATGATTTAAGAAGATGTAAGCCTTGGAAGCAACAATGAAGAAGCATATCATCCATTTGGAGAACTCTTCAACTTCAACTTCATCTTCAAGAATAACACTTTCTGCATTTGGTTGTCAAACATCTTGTTCTAGTTATGCACTAAATGTATCTTCTTCTTCTCATTCTCTTGAGTGGCTCATTGTTTTTGGAGATTCTTATCACATGGCAAAAAACAAAGCCATGTTTTCTTCTTTAAATGATTGTAACACCAAAAATATAAATGTTGGTGATGATAGATCTCTCAGTGTTGTAGGGAACGGAACTATTCATCTAGACAATGGTCAATTTAATGATGTATTATGTGTTCCTACCTTATCTTGCAACCTTATATCTATATATCAGATAACTCATTCAGGTGAAGGTAAAATCATTGAATTTTCACCTCATGGTGTTGTAATGAAGGACCTAAGAGATCCTAAATAGATTTTAGCCATTGGCATTGCTAATGATTTTACAAGGTTGTATAAGTTTAACAACTTTGGGTCATCAAGTCTTCCCTTGGTATTTGTTGCTCATAATGATGAAGTGAGCAAACTTTGGCATGAGCGATTTGGTCACTTAAACTATCACTCCCTTCAAAATCTATGTAAAGAAAATATGGTGACAGGTCTTCTTATGATATCTTGTAGAGATGGTGTTTGTTCTGGATGTGTACATGGAAAACATCATTGGGATAGTTTTGAAAAACATGCCTCTTGGCATGCCTCAACCCTTTTATAGATTGTGCATAGTGATTTATGTGGTACACTTCCAGTTGTTTCATTCTTTGGCTACAAGTATTTCTTAACTTTCATTGATGATTTCTCCATACACACTTGTGTATACTTCTTAAAACTCAAGAGTGAAGTCTTTAACATGTTCTTGGCCTTTAAGACCTTTGTTGAGAAACAATCCAGACATCAAATTCTTAAGCTAAGATTTGATAATGGTGGATAATATGTTAGCAACAAATTCATCAACTTTTTCACTGAGCATGGAATTCAATTGCAACATACTGTTCCATATACTCCACAACAAAATGGTGTAGTTGAAAGGAAGAGTTGCACCTTAAAAGAAATGGCTAATTGTATGCTTCAATATAAAGGACTTAGTCTTAAATTTTGGGCAGAAGCAATTAATTGTGCAATTACAAGTAAATCACACTCCTACTAAGGTTTTAAAGAATACCACTCTAGAAGAAGCATGGAGCTCAATTAAACCAGTTGTAAGTCAATTTCATGTTTTTTGAAGTGAAGCATGGGCCCATATTCCAGATGAAAAACATAAAGCCTTAGACCCTAGGTGCTCTTGCAGGTGATCCTACAGATCATCATCGTAAACGTTCTCATTTCGATAGAGCCTCTTCTTCACTGGCTAAAGCTTCAACGATTTATGATCCTAACACCTTTTCAGAAGCTTCAGGCCATCCAAATTGGGATGCATCTATGAATGAAGAATATCATTCACTATTGGAAAATGATGCATGGGACCTTGTTCCTCTTCCATAGGGATGAAAACTTGTTAGATGCAAATGGGTTTACAGAACCAAGTTTGGACCAGATGGACAATTTGATAAACATAAAGCTCGTCTTGTTGCTAAGGGTTTTTCACAAGTTGAAGGCATTAACTATATTGAAACCTTCTCCCCTGTTGCCAAAATGAACTCTATCCGCCTTGTTCTTTCCCTTGTTGCCTCTTTCAAATGGGAAGTCAATCAGATGGATGTTAAATACGCCTTCTTATATGGGGACTTACATGAAGAAATCTATATGGAACAACCTCCTGGCTTTATAGAATCAAACTCCAACCTTGTATGTCGACTTAAGAAATCCCTTTATGGTCTCATGCAAACCCCTTGGGCTTGGTATGCCAAAATGGATAGATTTCTTTTAGATACTGGCTTTTCTAGGTGTCATTCTGACAGTACTATCTACACCAAGAAAGTGGTTAAGTCTCTTATCATTCTTGTTCTTTATGTTGATGATCTTATCTTTACTGGTAGTAATCCCAACCTTATAAACCATGTGAAGTCTAGCCTTAAAAAGCTGTTTGAAATGACAGACTTAGGACACTTGCATTATTTTCTTGGTCTTCAAGTCTTGTAATCCAAAGAAGGTATGTCCCTTACCCAGCCCAAGTATGCCTGTGATCTTCTACACCACTTTCACATGGACGACTGTAAGGCATCCCCTTCTCCCTTTCAGTCTGGAGCCAAACTTTCAGTCACTTGTACTTCCCCTGAAGTTGATGCTACCTTATACTGTCATCTTGTTGGAAAACTTTTGTATCTGACCCATATTCATCCTGACCTTTCCTTTGATGTTGGCCTTATTTCTCGATTTATGAAAAACCCACATGAAAGTCATTAGAAAGCAGTGAAAAGAATACTTTGTTATGTTCAAGGTACAGTTCAGTTTGGGATTCATTGCAGTGCAAAAGCATCTCCTTTATTGGTTGGTTTCACTGATTCTGATTGGGCTGGTGACCTTGATGATCGGAAGTCTACTGCAGGTTATGTCTTCACTCTTGGCTCTGGACCTATTACATAGTCTTGTGAGAAACAAATTTCCGTTTCTCTTTCTTTAGTAGAAGCAGAGTATCATGGCGCCATAAAATCTAGTAAGGAAGCCCTGTGTCTTCCTCATATCCTTTGATAGTTTGGTTTTCAATAGCAACATCTGACTACACTTTGGTGTGATAATCAAAGTTCCGTTCAACTATGCAAATATCTAGTCCAACATTATCAGAACAAACACATTGAACTACACATTCACTTCATCAAAAAGCTCATTCATGACCATGTTCTTGAAGTACAATATTGTTCAACTGATGATCAAGTTGCAGACATCTTTACAAAGGCTCTCATAGAGGTGAAGTTTACTAAAATTCGATTTATGGTTGGAGTTTGAGAAGTTTTCACTAAGGGGGGATAGGCTCTAATGCCTCCTTCCTTCTCCTATTGTGTCACTTTGTACATCCTTCAATCCTATCCCAAGTTGTTCTTAAGGGGGGATGTTAGGATATTCTGACACATAGGAAATAGTTAAGTATAACTTGGTCTAGTGTATAGTTAGGTAACACATGTTTTTTCTTTACTATGTACTTTTGGTAACTTACAATCCAACGATCATGATATGTTTTAGACTTGAAGTGATATGACAGTTCATTCTCTCCTTGTTATTACCAACACTTGACCCATGGCTTGACACCCGATTGGTCCATGATCTCTATTTAAAGAGCATGAAGGGTCATTTGTAAGGTGACCATTCATGGGAGAAGCTTATGTAAATTTTATTTCTTTTACATTAATAAATTTCTTGAATTGGCCGCGTTGGCTCAGGCCGTGCATTATTTCCCTCTTTGAGGGTTTTAACCAAGTCAAGAATACTGGTGTACTGATCTATGATCTGTTTGTGAGCAGAGTCCTTTGGTGTTCTATCTAAGGAACTTACCCCGTAAATTCCTACAAAGAAAAGGTAACTTAGGGTATATCTCTATCCCTAAGTCAAAAACAAAGGAAAGTGAAGGGAATAAGGCTCTAAGAAGAAGATCAAAGTTTTCAAGTGTGGCAATAACAGTTGCTGGGAAGAAAAAATTTCAGATCTACAGTAGGAGGTGGAAATTCTTGTAGCAAGAGGTTGCATTAATGGTCGATCTTGATCTTTGAGGGCGTTGGTATAAGTCATAAGGTCTTGGTATTCGTTAATTGAAGGATATATAACAAGAGATTTTAGGGTTTTCCCCTCAAGAGGAAGGGTTTTTTTTCGTTGGCTTGTAGCCTATATACTGTGTCAATGTTCTTATTATTTTGGTAGTTGTTTAATGTATCTCACATTATAATAATAAGGAACAAAGCAAATAAAGAAAAAGGTAACAAAAATAATTATCAAGTTAAAGAGAATTAACATATTCATTGCCCTATTGAATTCTCAACATGGTTTCAGAGCTATGGTTAGCAAAGGGCATCATGAAGATCTCCTCTACAATGAAGAAGTTCCTTAAGAAGTGTTCCAAGATAGCAAGTCATCTCAAGGAAGGTATCAAGAAATAATGGAGTCCCTTATTTTCTTCAAAGAAGGTATTAATCAACGAAAAGGATGAAGGTCTCTTCTTGGCTCTCTATGGCACATTCCAAGGTGAAGAAATCTGGGTAATTGATAGTGGTGCATCAAGACACATGATTGGCCATTCCAAACAATTTAAGACCTTATCAAAAGGAAAACCCACTTTTTTCAGTGGAACTTGGTGATAACAAGAACTATCGCGTAAAGGGTATTGGATCAACCTCTATAAAGCTGGAGAATGGAAGCAACATCCCCCTCAAAAACATTCTATTTGTTCCAGGTTTGCATAAGAACTTACTTTCCATTTCAAGCTTAGAAGGTAAGGGTGATAGAGTAGCTTTCATTGATGGAAAGGTCGTTTTATGGAGTAAAGACTCAAGTATAGAACAAGCTAAATTCATTGGCATTCGAGAAGGAAGACTTTATAGACTGATATATCCTTTGGCCCAAGCCCTAGTTCACATTAAAATTAGCCCGTGTGAATGTATAAGATTCGATCATCTACATTTAAAAATCCTTCCAGCTCTAAGTTCCATAGTAAATGGAATACCTGAACTGAAAGAAGATCATGAAGGAGTATGCAAGGGATGTGCATTAGGTAAGAATACCAAGGGACCATTTGGAAGCAGTGCTTCACGGTCAAAAGAAATATTGGATCTCATTCACTCCGATGTATGTGGCCCTATGACTCATAAATCACTTGAAGGTCATCAACATTATGTCACATTTATAGATGATCATTCAAGAAAGAATTGGGTTTACTTAATGAAAACCAAGGATGAAGTATTTACAAAATTTCAAGAATTCAAAGTTGAAGTCAAGAACTTTATAGAAAGAAGAATCAAGATACTAAGATCTGATATTGGAGGAGAATATACATCCAAGGAGATTATAGCATTTTGTAAGGAGTCTAGGATTAAGAGGAAGATGATAGTCCCATATAATCTCGAGAAAAATGGAGTTGCAGAATGGAAGAATTGACCCATTGAAGAAAGTGTAAAAGAAATGTCACACGATTAGGATCTACCTAAGTTTTTGTGGGTAAAAGCCATGAAGACAACTGTTTACACTCAGAATCGAAGTCCCCATAGATCTCTAGACAAAAAAACTCCGGAGGAAGTGTTCATTGGAAATAAGACATCTGTAGATCATCTCTGGATCTTTGGGTGTCCTGTATATATCCATATACCAAAGGACAAAAGAAATAAGCTAGACGCATCAAACATGAAGGGAATATTTATTAGGTACAACAACTCATCGAAAGCCTATAAGATCTACATAAAAGAAGGACATCACATAGAAGTCAATTGAGATGTCATATTTGATGAAAGCATAGCATTCAAGAAATCAAAAGAACTTTCTATAAACTCTAATGATGAAGAAATTCTGGTATTAGATGAAGAAGTGGACAAGAGAGAAGAAGAATCACACCATGAAGAAGAAGGTCATAGTGAACTTGTTGAACCTGTGGTCATCCTTGAAACAAGGAAAAGACCTAATTGGTTAAAATATACACTACTTGATGCAAGAGGTCACAAGGCAGCGAAAGACTCATTTAGAGAAAGCAAGAAACCCAAGAGATATTATGGGCATGTTGCATACATGACAAAACTAATAGAAGTCGAACCATTCACTTTTCAAGAGGTTGTAAATAATTAGGAATGGAAAGATGCCATGAATGAAGAGTATCAATCTATAACAAAGAATGGAGTTTGGGAGATCGTACCTAGGCCAAATGACAAATCTGTGGTAACTTCCAAGTGGATCTATAAGATCAAACATGTAGCAGATGGAAATATATATAAGGAAATATTTGTGGCTAGGGACTTCTCTCAACTAGAAGGCACTGGCTATGAAGAGACATTTGCTCCAACAACAAGATACACAATGATTCATTCATTAATATCTCTGACAGTATCGATGGGATGGAACATCCATCAAATGGATGTCAAGGTTGCTTTTCTTAATGGCACAATAGATGAAGAAGTATATATAGAGCAACCCTTGGGATCCAAAGTTAAAGATAGGAAGGCATATGTTTGTAGTTGAAGAAAGCATTATATGGCCTCAAGCAAGCACCAAGGGCATGGTATGCTAGAATGGATGCATACCTGCAAAGAATAGGTTTCACATATATATTTTTTTTCCAAACCTTTATATCAAGGGTGTAGATGGAGAACCTGTAATCATTCTTCTGTATGTAGATGATCCTTCTTGAAAGATGTAGAAGGTCAAATTGAAGAATGTAAGAAGCAACTAGCAACAGAATTTGACATGAAGGATCTTGGGCTAATGCATTACTATTTGGGACTAAAAGTCTGATAAGGACCCAATGAAGTTTATTTGGGTCAAGGAAAGTATGTGATCAATTTTGAAGAGGTTTGACATGATGGACTGCAAACTTATGACCACTCCGATGATCACAAACTTGAAGAGACTAAGGAGTTTTGAATCAAGACCCGTGGATCCTTCCAAGTATAGACAACTTATTGGCTCAATGATGTACTTGGTGAATACTCAACTAAACATATGCTTTGCAGTAAATGTTCTCAGTCAATTCCAAGTGGAGCCAACGCATGATCATTAGATGAAAACAAAACATATTCTAAGATATATGCAAGGAAACATCCACTATTGTCTGAAGTATGATAAAAGGAATGATGTCCAACTGATTGGATATACAGATTTTGACTGGGAAGGAAATGAGAAAGATGGAAGAAACACTACAGGAGGATGTTTCAGTTTGGGATCCTCCATGGTCTCATGGATAAGTAGAAAGCAAGATACAGTTGCTTTGAGTAGTGTTGAGGCTGAGTATGTTGGAGATTGTGAAGTAAGTAAAGAAGAAGTATGATTGAGGAAGCTATTATCCGACCTGTTTGAAGGACCAATGAACCCTACAATGATACTTTTGTGATAACACCAGTTGTATACGTTTGTCTAAAGACCCAATATTTCATGAAAAGACAAAGCATATAAACAACATGTATCAGTATATTCGAGAGCTAGTACAAAATGGTGTGTTGCAGCTATAATATATCTACAATGATGAGTAGGTAGTTGACATATTGACAAAATCACTTATGAACAATAAGCTTGTGTACTTGAGAGACAACCTTGGTTTGGTTGATGTATCCTCCCTAATTGAGAGGGAGAGATAGACACCACATTTTTGTCTTCACTTGGGAAGAAAGAATGGAGGATTGGGTAACCATTTTGTATTCAATACTATTTGAGAATGTGGTAGGGAATTCAAGACAAGAGTAGTCATGGAATGATATTCTTTGAGGACTAGCTATCCAAGACAAGAATAGTCCAAATAATTTCATACTCGGTGAACACCTGGGTGGAGTATGTACCTTGAGAGAAAATGATGATGGTGTCTATAAATCATTGGTCTAACCAACACTATGCACTGATCTTGTGGAGAGATATAGTTGTTAGTCAAGGCCTTTCTATGTGACAATGCTAGTTAATATGATGCTAGATAGATGAGTTACAAATCCGACTCTTTTTATGAGATCTCTTCGGATTGAGAATGACCATGTACCTCTTATGAATACCTCCCTACTTAAGCAGAAGTGTTGAAACATGTGTAACTAGGTTCGATCTTCATAGGTATGAAATGTATTCTTGTAAATTGTAAAATGAAATGAAATTATTATTATTATTAGAGCATGGGTTTCATGCTCAAGTTCTTTTATATTATAGGTCAAGCACCCATTGAGTGCTTCTAGGGTTTGTCCTAGGTCTAAGAGTCATTGTCATATATTGAAGACTCCAATGGGCAAATTGTATCTTATAATTTTTTTTTTTGTCTTTAAAGAGTTGAAATACCCTCCAAGATCAAGTTGGCCTAAAAGTTATCAAGTCAGCCTAAGTGAATAGCCACGTCTACCCCTTGAAGAGGCTAATATAAAGAAAGGAACCTGTCCTCCAAAGAAGCACTCACTCATCTCTCATTCTATGTGAAGAAGAGGACGAAGAAGAGGTCGAAGAAAGTTGAAGTGTTTGGACTAGTTCTCTCTCCCACGTGCTAGACGAAGCTAGGGTTTTTGTGCAAGGATTACATCTAGTTTGATATTAGAAGGAAGAGAGGAAAGAAGGCAAGAAAAGGTCACTTAGGGTATCTCTCTAGCCCTAAGTCACAAAGAAAGGCAAGCGAAGGGAAGAAGAAGGCTCTAAAAAGAAGATCAAAGGTTTTCAAGTGTGGCAACAACAATTGCAGTAGTTGTCGGGAAGACAAAATTTCAGATCTGTAGTAGGAGGTTGAAGTTCTTGCAGTACGAGGCCAAATTAGTGGCTGACGTTGATCCTGGAGGGTTATTGGTCTGAATCACAAGGTCTTGGTATTCATTAGTTGAAGGATCTATAAGAAGAGAAGAGATTTTAGGGTTTTCCCCTCAAGAGGAGGGGTTTTTTCCTTGGCTTGCAGCCTATATATTGTGTCAATGTTCTTATTGTTTTGGTATTTGTTTGATGTATCTCAAATTATAATAATAAGGAACAAATCTAATAAAGAAAAAGGTAACACAAATAGTTATCAAGTTAAAGAGAGTTAACATATTCATTTCCCTATTGAATTCTCAACACAAGGACTGCACATTGTGTAGTCTCAATGCTCAACCTTTCCCTCGTGACCTCCACAACTACGTATTTTACCCTTCCAGTCAATCTCCTTCTGTGCATTGCACAATGGAAAGCCTCAAGTTGTCTCCTTGTCTCCTTGAGCTGCAAAATTGCACAATCCTTAAGACTCTCTCTCTCTCTCCTATACTACACATTGGGCAACTTCAAGGCTTAAGACTACCTCACTGAGCTCCTCAGTTGCATAGTCTTTGTGCCCAATCTTCCAAAACCACACATTATGAAATCTCAAGCCTTAATCCCTCACTCATGGCCTATGGAACTGCGTTGCGTAATCGCTGAACTTTCCTCTTGGTTTAGTTCTTAGTTCTAGGTCAACCAGTGGTTTTCATGAAGCAAGCTAGACTAGGATATTTTCAGACTGATGTGGTCTTGTCATGAGTTGATTTCACTTTCAGGTACTATATCTTAACTTGATAGGATGATGCTTGGAGAAGAAGAGAATGAGACTATGCTGAAAGAAGATTGTGAAGTTGGAACCATGAAGAAGTCATCGAGCAAGTGGATGAAGAGACATTAGCTTTCGATAGAAGATCAAAGATCAAAATCGCATGAATACTCCATATCAATCAGCCCCATGGAGGTGTTGAGGCCTCGAAAATTGTTGCTTCAACATGGGGGAAAACCATATGGTCTGGACCTTAAGACAACTCCTTTTCCATTTAGGTAGTGGCTCCAACTGCAGATAATGAGACCAATTTCCCAATGAAAGGTGATTGAATGAGTGTGTAATGCTTATAGTGGAGTGAAATAGATGGATTTGCAGCAACGGATCAAATGGAAAATATATGCATTAGTCTACTCTATAACTCGGGTTTGTTTAATTTCTCTAGATCCGATTTGTAATAATTTTCCTTAGTAAATGACAATATAGATTGCTTAAACACCAATGGAAATGAAAATATTTCAAGATGAATATGTTGATTAAATAATTAATCAAAATAATGTGTATAACTTATATCACATTTAGAATATCAAAGAAAACTGGTTAAACAGTATTTAAAAATATCAATT
This sequence comes from Pinus taeda, assembly GCA_000404065.3. NCBI lineage: Eukaryota > Viridiplantae > Streptophyta > Pinopsida > Pinales > Pinaceae > Pinus > Pinus taeda. The sequence goes on from APFE031313827.1 coordinate 91,446, forward strand.
GTAGCATGATCAAAAATGAATACATGTAATACTGTTATTTAAACACCATGTAATAAGCAATTTGAAAAGATAATTTTACTATTTGTTTATGAACAAAACAGAGGTACAAAGATAGAAATACCAGATGCACATTGTGCAGCTCATAAAATATATAACAATAGTTTAATCCTTTTCATAAATATGATTTCAGGAGTACAGTAATGCAACTTCTCAAAATTCTTTATGGAAATTCCTAAAACCTTGTTCCAGTTGTTCTATTGAGAAAAGTATGAAAGTACAGTAGTGTGAGCTTTCATAAGTTTTTCTTCATGAAATTTTGGACCTTAATTTCATAAAACAAGTAATCTTAAATAGTAGAAAACAACTAAATATGTTGTGTAGAGCATTGAGGGAATTTAAACAGATCCCTTTAATACGCTTAAAGAAAAAAAAGTTTTTTGGTAGAAATTTCTGAATGTGATTTGTTGTCTTCATAGGCTTCATTTGTTCCATCGGATTATCTAGATGTTTGTCTGTTTAGTTGAACTGAACTTTCTCTTATCAACACAACTGTCCTCTTCTGTCATGAATGTGAACACATAAAACATGAATTGATAAGTTAAAAATAAATGAGACTAATAGTAGAATTTCATTTAAAACAAATCACTTTTGTAGGAAATCAAGAAAAATGTAGAGTGTAATAAATCCCGACACAAACATCATGGAGAGGAATGAGGAGTGAGGTCTGTGGTAAGATAGGTGGACTTCAAGTTTCTATCGCATAACACATTTAGACTTGGGGTAGAACTCAGAATAATCGCAATTACAATCACAATCGTGGAAAGGTGGATGGCTAACGGTTTTTTAGAGGGGGTCGTAAGTGGTAAGTTGTTTGTGAAGAGGGGGGTCTAAAAGAACAAAGGAGTGCCAGATGGATATATGGCTTGGACGAAAAACCACTTTCTGGACCCCAACCATGTGAGAAATTGAAATTGATCACAAGGGGGTCTGAAGTCTTCTCCGTCGTTGATCAACGTAGATTTGAGCCGTTTATTAAATCAAGGCAAGTTTGGATTTTATATTGTAATCAGTGTTAAGGAGTGGCAGAGTTTAATAGGTGGCCGAAAGACTTGCGATTTGCGATATGCGAGATGATATAAGGGATGGCATGATGGTGAAGTGGAGGATGATGTCACTGATGATGTCATATTGTAATTAGCATGAGGAAGGATGTCACAATCACAATTCAAATGAAGCGTGACTCTTGGAACTTTGAGATTGTGTATATGCGATATTTAATTTAAATGTGTTTTATAATCACGACGGGTCTGACTATATCGCATATTGAATTCGGTTAAGGCATGAGACAGGACCATTTGGTAACTGCGATAGCTTTGGACGTGAGAGATTTATGGAATGGATTTTATAATCCCGTTGGGTTCAGGCTTTATCACATATCGCAATTGGTTAAGGTATGAGACTTAAGTTCTATGGTTTATTGCAATAGTTGTGGATGAGGGGGAATAATAGAATTGTATTAATCTTACTGTCAGGTCTAGGGTTAATTTCATTTTGTAATTTGGAGTTAGCGGAGGGGTATCTACCTTTGGAACTTTGTTTATTTGTGATGTGGGAAAGTCTTAGCCTGTAGATAAGTTAGAGTTTTAAATTATAAATTGTATTTTAATTGAACTCCAACTTGTTATTTTTATTTTGATAGCCCATATTGTTTAATACTTAAAGGTTTTTCGAGCCTAAGTATAGTTTTGGTCTCAGGGGCTATTAAAATTTAGTTTTTTGGATAATCAAGGTTTAATACTCGGGTTTTAATTAAAAAGCATAAGTATTAACTTTGGTTATAGTTCTTTATTAACAATTTTTATGTCGATTTTCTAAAACTAAAGGGTCCCTATTTTAATATAATTAATTTCATAGGAAATTTATAATACATTAAAATGGAGGTTGTTGAACGGTACAACAATTGACAATTCACTAGAAGAACCAACTATCTCTGATAAATGAAATTTTTGAAAATCCAATAAAAATAATCTAAGAAGTGGAAACTAATTTTCGAAATATTTAGATAAATAAAATTACTTTGACTATAAAATTCATTCAGATTCAATTTATTTTAAAAACATTTCGTGAATGAAAAACTCCTATTTTCTTGTATCAGTAATTAATCAGTTGTGAAAATAAAGTAGGGGGCCTTTTATGACGTAGTTTGTAGTGTACTCATTTTTCATAGGTAGAGCCACTGTTTCCAACAGGAGTTCATAGCCTCGACATGGTTAGCTTTTAACCAACAACAATCCAATATCCCATCCATTTAATAGTGAAATAATTAGAGGCAATTATTTTTTCGATGCTAAAAAGCTATTATCCTAGTTTGGTGGCCAGATAATGACAATGGTATTCACCAGTAATAATTAAACTGAACAAGTTGGCTCGTGATGAGACCCCTTGTCTTACAATAAAAAGTCATAAGACATCACCTTGATTTGGTGTTCAGTATTGTAATGTCAGTTTAATTGGTTCCCTATGAACATGGTAAGTAGGCTTGTTATGAGACCCATTATCTTTTTAGATTTATTATATTTTAGAATTATGCTCTAAAAACTCTCTTCTTAATGGATGGGGAGGATTATTGACTCAAGAGTTTTGGATGATGAATCCGAGTTGAAAGTGCTTTAGTTGTAAGAAAGTCTTTACTTTTTAAGGATAACCTTTTTTGACTGAAACTAGAGTAAAATGATATAATTTTTGAGGTTTTTTAAAGATTTTACAACTTAATGGAAAATATTTTCAGATTTCTATAATTTTTATCTAATTTTCAATTTTGGTAACTACTTACTAAGAATTTCTACCTTCAAAATGAAAAAGTAAAAGTAACTTCAAGAGACGTTGAAAAGTCAATAGAGTACTATTTAACTTTTATTAACAAAAATTCGTAAAAGAAAAATAAATTGTAGTGGGATGTATTAATGAAAGTGATTTTTTACAGATTATATTATTATATATATATATTATATATATATTATATATTATATATATATATATATCTATATATATATTATATATATATATATATACCTATCTATGTTTTTTTTTGTTTTTTGAAAGAAAATAATTTCTAGATGATCCCATTTACAGGGAGAGAATCTCCCTTTCCTAATAAATCTTGAAGTATAAATGTAGATGGGCTTATTTGTTCAACAATATGAATGGACCAAGCCATAATTTCTTAAATTTTGTATGTTTCCATTTTTCTTCGTGTGCTTTGTCCCACTTGAGAACTAGATCTCCAACTTGGAAGGCTCTTTGTGTGACTGAACTTGCATCAAAAGAAGCTTTTTCCATCTGTTGATGTTTAGTGTGTGTGAGTTTGGCCTTTTCCCTTTCTTCTTCTAGTTTTAGGATTTGTGAATTTCTTAATTGCAAGGAGAAGAAGGTGTTTCTTTAATAAATTGAATTAGGGCTAATGAAGAAAGAGCTAATTGTGATGGAATTATGGCTTCCTTCCCATAGACTAGGTTAAATGGAGAAGTTCCTATAGAGGCCTTCTGAGTTTTCCTATACGCCCATAGAGCAAATGTTAAAGATTTGTGCTAGTTTATTTGATTTTGATCTATAGTTCTTTTTATTATTCTAAGGATATTTTTATTAGTGTATTTCCAAACCGTTTCCCTGGGGATAGTAATTAGTAGAATATTTGAGTTTAAAACCTCTCCTAATTGAAAATTCAATCATACTGGTACCCGAAAAATAATATACATTATCAAATATAATTGCAGAATCTAAACTAAATCCTGTAATGATAAATTGATCAATAAATTCAATAATAGATTCAGAATTGACTACCTTTAATGGAATTGCTTCCACCCACTTAGTGAAGTAATATGTAGTAGTAAGAATAAAGCTATGTTGTTTAGAAGAATGAGGAACGATCTCACCTATGATATCATGTCCCCTTTGTTCGAAAGGCTGTTCGATGTTGACTGGCTGTAGACGCAAGGTTGGTTTCCATTGTCTTCCAAAAGAAGTTTCACATGTTTTGCATTTCCTTACATATACGTGAGTATCTTTGAAGAAAGTGGGTTAGTAGTAGTCAACATGTAAGATTTTTTGTGCAGTAGTATCTCCTCCAAAGTGTCCACTTGTTGGTCCATCGTGAAGTTCCTACAAAAGTGTTTATGCTTCAGATTTTTCAAGACATATTAACAGTATGAAATCATAGTTTCTCCTAAATAACACATTATCAACAATCTCATGACTTGCTTTCAATCATAAAACTATTTTTCTTTTATGATTGAGTTCGGGAGGAGCATATCTATTTTTCAAGTAAAAAAATTAAATCAATGTATTGGGACTCAACATCAATTATACTTACCTCAGAAATGTATTCACTATTACTTGTGTTCCCTTTGGCTGGTATGTTGGATTCTCCTGTAAGCAGCTTGCAGAAACCTTTCCCTCTGACAATTTTGGCTGGTTTTATTTCAATATCATACTCCTACAAAGATGTTACTAAATTTTCTCTCTTTTCTCCTAATTCTTTCTACATTAGTAAATGTCTCACTGCTAGGAATGAGACTATTACTTTCGTGTGTGTTTTTAAAATAAAAGGTCTAAGATGTTTTAGAGATTTATATGCAACAAATGCCTATATTTCTACTTCTGAATAATTTAATTTAGCACCCTAAAAATTTGAACTGAAAAAAGAGATGGGTGCTTCAATTTTCTAATTATTAATTTGTGTCAAAACAACAACATAAGACGTTGAAGAAGCAAATGTATATAGGATGAAATGATCAGGGAAATTTAAAGTATTTAAAGAAAGGAGAATTGATAATTGTCTGTTTGATTAAATCGAGTGCTTGCTTGTCAATGACCCCATTTTAAAAACTGCGTCTTTCTTAATCATTTGTTGTAACGACAAAATATTTTGTGAGAAATCAGGGACAAAACTTTTGACAAAATTGATCTGTCCAAAAAATGATTGCATGTTTTTTTTTGTTATATGTTGGAGAAATTTCTGAAATCTTTATCAGGGTCAATGTAAATTCCATTTTTTGACAAAATGAATCCTGAAAGTTTCCTTTCACTAAGAGCGAAAAAAGAATTTTTTGGATTTAATGAAATCCCATATTTTCTACAACGTTCAAAAATTTGTCTTGAGTCCTGCAAATGATTATTTCTGTTCTTTGAATAAATATTAATGTCATCCAAATAAACAACAACTATTTTGTTTAACAAACCTTTGTAAGTTATGTCTATGGCTCGTTGGAAAGTGGCCCCTACGTTTATTAAACCAAATGGAATTTTTTGGTAGGCATAAGTTCCCCATTTAGTTCTAAAAGTAGTCTTCAGCCTATCATCTAGGTTGACCATGATTTGATTATATCTTGATAAACCATCAAGGAAAGACATAAGTTCATAAATAACAATTGATCGTAAAATCCTTTCCATAGTGGGTAGAGGGTCTGGCCTTATTAAGATTCCTAAAAATCTATACAAATGCTATTATCACCATTTTTATTCCTAACAGGTACCAAGTTGGAAACCCATTTTGAATGCCTAATAGGAAAAATGAAACCCATTTAGGTAGTGGCTCCAACTTTATATTTGGAACCAAATCAATTTATATGGTATTGATGGCTTTTCTCTTGTAAAAAAATTGTCACTTGGGAAATTTTTACGGAAGAAATGATAGCACATTATGAGGATACAAAAGGCAACACCTTTTTTAGCCAATTGATAAATCTCAAAACAAAAGGGTCCAATGATGGAGCACATTGAGGACTTCCAAAAATTGAATATAAGGGTAAAAGATATTTCAGAGGAGCATAGGGTTGATATGTTCATAGGGACTTTAAAGGATAACATCCAACATGAGGTTCTCCTTTGGGAACCTTATTCATTGGAGAAGGCATTCATGTTGGAAAGAAAAATGGTAAGCAAAAATATGGCAACAAGGAAGCATACCACTCACAACTGTAAATATGGAAGTGTTGTTTCCCCTAGCCTTCCACAACTTACAATATTGACATCACAACAATTGGAAGAAAAAAGAGAAAAAGGGCTTTGTTATAGTTGTGATAGCAAATATACAAAAGGTCATAAGTGTGCTGAGAAGAAATTATTTTACATAGATTATGAAGAGGAGGAAGAAAAGGAACAAGAAATGCTGAAACAAGAGGATTTATGTCAAAGAAGAGGATATACACCAGGAACAAACTCTAGAGAAAGAAGAAATGAATCCGACCATATCTTGTAATGCATTGGTTGGAATTATGACTCCTCAAACTATCAAGATAGAAGGATATATTAAGAATAAAAAGGTAATAATGTTGATTGATTTGGGAAGTACCCATAATTTTATTCATTGTAAGATAACCAATGAATTGAATTGCTTCCTATATCTAGCACCAGAGTGTCAAGTGATGGTTGCAAGTGGAGGAACCATAAATTTCTCTCAAAAGTGCCATAATATCAATCTATCCATGGGAGAATATGTATTGAATAGCCCAATGCTTTTGATTCCAATTGGTGGTGCTGATGTTGTACTAGGAGTCCAATGGCTACAATCCTTAGGTATAATAGCTTTTAATTTTCAAGAACTTTTCATGAAGTTTAGTTCGGAATGAAAGGAAGTTGAATTAAGGTGTATCACAGTGAAATCGGGAAAGATAATCAGATCTAATGGAATGAAAAAGCTTCTAAAGAAAGAACAACGGGGCATAATTGCACAATTATGTTTGCTATAGGTTCCCACATCAAAATCATCTATTTCTCTAGATTTATAAAAATTAATGGACAATCATTCCAAGGTATTTGAGACTCCCAATGGCCTCCCACCTCTTCGTTATCATGATCATGCTATTCATTTGATTGAAGGAAGTGTTCCTCTAAGCATCAGGCCTTACAAATATCCCTATGCCCAAAAGAGTAAAATTGAACGTATGGTTACAAAAATGCTAGAGGCTGGTATAATTCAAGCTAGTCAAAGTTCTTTCTCTGCTCCAATAGTATTGGTGCAAAAGAAGGATGGATCATGGTGCATGTGTCTGGATTATAGGGAGCTCAACAATCTCACTATTAAAGATAAATTTCCCATCCTTGTCATTGATAAATTATTATATGAATTGCATGGATCAATTTACTTCACCAAGTTGGATCTTCCTTCAAGATATCATCACATTAGAATGAAGACTGAAGACATTCTGAAAACAACATTTATAACTCATGAGGGTCACTATGAATTTTTGGTCATGCCTTTTTGTCTTACCAATGCATCTTCTACATTTCAAGGTTTGATGAATTCCATTTTCAAACCCTTCCTTCGAAAAATTATGTTAGTATTTTTTGATGATATACTAGCCTACAACAAGCCTTGGAAGGATCATGTTCAACATGTCAACAGGGTGCTCAAACTATTGGAGAAGAAACAATTATATGAAAAAAGATCCAAATGTTTCTTTGGAGTACTAGAGGTGGAATATCTGGGTCATATTTTATCTCATGAAGGTGTTAGGGTAGACCCTAGCAAAATTAAATCCATTAAGGAATGGAAAAACCCCATATCCATAAAGAATCTACGAGGATTTCTCGGGTTGACAGGGTATTATCACAAGTTTGTTAAGAATTATGGGAGAATAGCAACACCTCTAACAACATTATTGAAGAAAGATGCATTTTCATGGACTCCAAAAGTAAGAAAGGCCTTTGAACATCTTAAAGAGGCAATGTGCCAAGCATTTGTCTTAGCTATGCCGAAATTCACAAAAACCATTATTGTGGAATGTGATGCCTCAGGAAATGGAATTGGTGCTGTTTTAATGCAAGAATAAAGACCCATTGCTTTCAAAAGTCGTTCAATCAAAGGAAAGTATTTACACAAATCTATTTATTAGAAGGAAATTTTGGCAATACTAGATGCAATTAAGAAATGACGACCCTACCTAATGGGAAGACACTTCAAGGTAAAAATGAATCATGATAGTCTTAAACGCTTTTTAGAACAAAGATTATCTTCATAAGAGCAACAAAAATGGGTCACAAAGATTTTGGGTTATGACATTGAAATCATCTACGAAAAAGGGAAGCAAAATGTTGTGGCAGATGCACTCTCAAGGAAAGATGAGGATGTGGAAGCATTTCTTTGCACCATTTCTATTATCCAACTAGATTGGATAAACGAAGCAAGGGATGAATGGAAGAATGACAAAGAAGTGTGGGCACTCATTCGAATGTTAGAACAAGATCCTAGTACATCTGATACATTTAGCTTGAAAAATGGTTCGTTATGGTACAAAGATCGGTTAAACTTATGTAAGAATTCCCAACTCAAACCAAAGATTCTTATGGAATTGTACACTTCTCCCTTAGGATGGCACTCAATATTTTTAAAAAATTACCACGAGGTTAAGAAGGAAATTTTTTGTGATGGCCTTAAATCGGATATTCAAAAGTTTGTGGTGGACTGTTTGGTTTTCCAATAAAATAAAGTTGAAACAATTAAGACCTAGGTCTATTACAACCTTTATCCATTCCAAGCCAACGCTGGGAGGAGGTTTCAATGGATTTTATCATAGGTTTACCCAAGGCCGAAGGAAAGAGTGTCATCATGTTGGTAGTTGATAGAATTACCAAGTATGTGATGAGTGCCAGTATTGTAGCAAAAATGTTGCAACCCCTAGGGCTACCAACTTTACTTTATGAACTCGGGGTTCGTACAAACTTGGAGGTGATAGTGCTGTATACAAAAGTAGATGCAATGGGTCCACTCTTTTTCACTGCTAAGCTGGCGATAGACCACTAGGGTTTCTCGAACCAACCTTCTATTGATTTAGAAGATGTTTGATTACCGATGGAGAAAGGAGAATTTACCCTAATTGAGAGAATTGAAATATTGTCTACTGTACTAGTGAAAGACTAAAATAAATTCTTTAAACACACTACTCATTTAGCTATTTGTTAAGAGATCTTAATTCAGAAGAATTCTAAGTTGACACCTGTGTAACCCTAACTATCCTAAGCATGCAATTTCAGATAATCAAACACTTTACTGCTGTGCATATGAATGAGCACAATAACCTTTTTCTTTTTATCCTTTTTGTGAAAATATGAATGCTAACTCTTCTTGATTGTATGGTAGGTGGGTTAGGCATGGAGAGAGATGGTTATGAAGGGTCAGATGGATTGAGAGATAAGTTGGGGTCTTCTCCTATCTTTCCGGATGCATTTTCCACCAATCGGCCTGAAAACAAGCCACTATAGGTTGTCCTACAAGATGTCGTAATGCACCTACAAGATGTCCCAATGCACTTACAGGATCCCATGTATTCCTACAGGATCTGACCGAAAGCACAAGGAGTGGTTTGGAAGGTGGTGTAGGGCTTAGGGAAGGTGAATGATGGAAAGAATAAGGCAAGGGAGTGGCTGGGACTTCCTCATAACTCAAACTAAAGTTTGTAAGATGGTTGGATTTGCTCAACAAACATGGAATGTTTTTCTTATGGAATGATGAATTGGTTTATGGACTTAGTGGATTTTGGAGATCATGGATGGATGAGGTTGGGATAGGGCTACTAACATGAGATCTTCCTACACTATTGAAACTCCTGAAATACACACATCACTGGCATTTACCCATGAATCATGTCAAAACAAGAAAGCTTTCCAATCAACATAAGAAAACATAATTCCATCATTCATTTTCCTATTTCATGCATGGAAATACTTGTAGCATATTGTGAAACACCATGAAATCTATTGCAAAGTTGGAGATATCATAAATAACGACTGAAACCTATCCTTAAAAATTGAAAATATTCTGACCTAATTTGCAGGAAATCCTCAATTCCATAACAAATTAGAATTCTGTCTTTTTGGGGCTGAGTAAGAGTTTTTCCTCAAAACATGTTCCCTAAAGGGAGTGAGGCAAGATCCACCTACTATGAGCCTTTTTGGTATTCCTTTATCTCTTTAAATCTACTGCTAAAGCTATGAACAAATGGAAGAAAACTAATCAAATTCACCAATACTGCAATGAAACAATGCCAAAATCAATTCTACAAGTAATCTATGAAATAACTTAAGCTAGTACTAAAGCTATGCACAAATGGAAGAAAACTAATCAAATTCACCAATACTGCAATGAAACAATGCCAAAATCAATTCAGCAAGTAATCTATGAAATAAGTTAAGCATACAAGTACAATACGAGGAACCTCTACTGTCGGCTAAGGTTGGGCTGTAACCCAAGAGCTCCAACCTCTGAGTCAACTCAGTGTTGGATCAAGGAAATTCTTATTCTCATTATCATATAAAAAAATATACATAACAATGTTTTGCCACAAACCTTCAACTCGAAAATGCTTAGTTCTCTTACATAAAAAATCTGAATCCTAGTGAGGCTCTAGGCCTCCTTATTTATATAACTAAAGTCTCCAACAACTTCCTTAAATATAGGGAGGCTTGGGTCCCAAACTCAAGATGAACTAGTTCTTAACTATCACTGGCTCAGCTACCAATGATCTTCATGACTCGACTGCCTGCAACTCCGATCTAGTGTGATTTTATTGAGGGATATTTGAACGAGTGAGGATTTAATGAGGAAGATCCATCTCCTATAATCTCTCCTCCTTGTCTCATTAGAGTTCCTACACCTTAATTAGCTAAAATTTCCATGATTTTCTCCCAAAAAATTACAATCAATGTACATTAGACCACTAGACATAACATCTTACTTTTACTCATCTCATTAAGTAAAATATAATTAAAGCATGTAAGGAATTATGAGAAGAATTGATTTTAATAAGTTTGGAGGTGTATTAAGGTCCATATAGTTACCAATGATGAGCCTCATTAATATCCACACTTTTGTGCATTATCTCATCCATTTAAGGCCGATAAAATTTCTACTGCATTTATGGAAACAATTCAAAAGCTACATGGAAACCCAAATATTATTGTAAGCGATAGAGATCCCATTTTCACTGGAAATTTTTGGACATAATTATTTTCTTGCCTCAGTACTCAGTTAGCTCATAGCTCATCTTATCATCCTCAATCTGATGGGAAAACTGAGCTAGTAAACAAATATTTGGAAGGATATCTTTTTTTTCTTGTCTTTGATAAACATACACAATGGGTCAAATGGTTGCCTCTGGTTGAATGGTAGTATAACACTTCCTTCCATACTGTAGCCAAAATGACCCCATTTATGGCACTTTACGGATATCATCCACCATCCATCACATAATATTTAAGAGAAAATTCTAAGGTTCAATTAGTGGAAGATGACATTGAGAATCAACAACAAGTTCACCAACTCTTAAAGAATAACCTCACTTTGGTGCAAAATAGAATGAAACCACAAGGAGATTAACATTGCAGTGAAAGAAGTTTTGATGTAGGTGATTGGGTATTCCTACGACTACAACCATATAAACAAATGTCCCTCAAGTAAGCTAAGAAGGATAATAAATTATCATGAAAGTATTATGGTCCATATAAGGTGTTGCAAAATATTGGTACTATGGCATACAAATTGGAGCTTCCTGCAGCTTCCCAAGTGTACCCAGTTTCCCATGTTTCATGTTTAAAGAAGGTTATAGGTGGCAAGCTCCCAGTTCAAACAATATTGCTAGAACTTGATGAGGAAGGAAAAATCATATTGGAACCTGAAGAAGTCATAGAAACAAGAACTCGATAATTACGAAATCAATCAATTTCAGAGTATCTCATCAAGTGGAAAAGATTACCCGCTGAAGATTCCACATGGGAGGATGAGAATTTTATACAAAAGCATTCATAACTACTCAAGTGTTGAGGACAACACTTTTTTGAAGGAGAGGGGCATGTTAGGTCCCTATAATACTAGTGATTCCCCCATTACTATTGTCATTGTATCCCTTATTGTTATTATTGTACCCCTATTGTCCCCATATTATTATTAGTGTGCTCTAGAAGCCCACTATTGTTATTATTGTGCCATTATATTATTATTGTTATGTCGACTTTGATTATATTGTGACCCCTTAGAATCCTATATATAGAAAGGAGGTTTAGTCATTTGTATCATCCAAGAATTGTTAATTTGTGTAATGTAAAGGAGGTTTCCCCCTTAAAGAGGTTGATTTTTAAGTTGTTGGTCTATCTTTTTGTGAGTTGGTTTCATAACATTTTCATCTTCGAAATCTGTTACCGAATGTTTCATGTGTTTTCTCGGGTGATTCTAATTCGATTCAAATTTCCATTAAATGGGACCCATAAGTGAGACCAATCAGTGAAAAAATAACCATGTAGTTTTCCTGACCAATCTCTATTAAGAATTAAACCGTAGAAATATGGGATATTAACAACAAGTATATCAATTATCTAACAAACTTCAGGATTAGAAGATAATTTAATAAGAACTGAATTCATTTCTCCTATGACTTTGACTTTTGTCCTATCAAGTTGCACAATGTGAACTGCAGTTTTTGGGGTGACATGTTTAATTTCAGACAAACTGAATAAGGCATGATATTTGAAGAAGCCCCTGAATCTACCAAGCAGTTATGTACATGTTTATTAAATATTTCAAAAGTCAAAAGAAAAGGAGGGGTATGTGAATTAGACTTGTCAACTATCAAAATAACATTAGAGGAATCAAATAATGAATGACAAGGAGGTCTACCCATGGTGTTAAAAGCTTTGGATACCATAGCAACAAGAAGAGGAGAAACATGTACTGTGTTCAATTCTTTCAGTAAAAATTTCTGCTATTGTTTGAGTTTAGTGAGTTTATGAAGAGAAATGTTTGTTTTTATTTTCTTAATATCTTCAACTATATTTTACTCAATAGTATCTGAAACTACTAAGGTTCTAGGTGAAAATGGAGAATTGGATGAAGATGGAATTACTTGGGGGGAAGTGGAAATGGATTTTTTTAACATCAGCGTTATATTTAGCAGTGGAAATTGAAGTTTCTGTTTTTGAATTGGTTGTATAGGATCAACTGGACCTTTACTTCTTGTGCTAATAGGTAATGCTTCATATTCATTTTCACTATAAGAAATAGGAAGAATAAAATCCAACATTACATTTAACTCAACTATTTGTTCATCTTGGGATTCATCAACATAAATTGTTGCTTTCTCCTCATCTTCATCATTAGTTTCTACATTAGAGATCATGTTTAGAGGTTGTGGATTAGGTGGTTGATTTCCTCTGAATGTTCTAAAAGGCTTTTTAGAAGAATATTCAACAACTTGGTTTTTCATCTCTACCATCTCGTTAGACAAAGTTTTAGGACTTGTTGTAAGCCTTCAAGATCAAAGGGATCTTTAAGTGCTTTCTTTTTAGATTCATCCTTAAATGTAAATTTTTTTAATTTTCTATCTTCTTGATCCTTTTTCTTCCCTAGTGCATTTATCCCCTTCTCTACAGACACAAATTCTTTAATGTTTTCTACTAAGGCATTTTTATTAGCTCTATATACAAAAATTGTTACCTTAGAAGGAAGAGATGAAATTATTCCATTCAAATTGTACATCGACACCAAGTCTAGAAGTAGCTGGGATTTTATTTAAAAATTTGTTAAATTTGGTATTGAAATCTTTTATCTTTTCCTCTGAATTCGTTTTTAAATTGGAAAGGTCATTGATAAGAGATGCGGTTGAGCGATCATCACCATATTTAGTAAAAAAATATTTCTTCAAAAATATCCCAACTAGTAATAGAATTGGATGGTAATGAAAAGTACCAAGACCCTACTGATCTTGTAAGAGTGTACAGGAATAATCTAACAACAACATCTTCTTCAACTACATCATTAAGATTGATGGATAACATATAATTATGAAGGTGCTCTTCAACAGGTAACCCATCATTTGGATTGAATTTGGGAAGCCATCTTTCAGGATGTTTTGGTAGTTGATGAAGTGGTGCTGGCATTTGAACAACTCCCGCATTGGACCATGGTCTAGCTACCATTATAACAGTTGGGGAGGTGGATGTGATGAAAGAAGAACTGATAGTTGTGATAGTACTGCTTGAGGCAACACTAATCATTTGTGTAGAGGAAATTGAAATTTATGAAGTGATCGATAGAGAAAAAGGAAAAGAAAAAGGAAGAAATGGAGATGTTTGTGGATGAGAGAATGAGGTAATCTCACTAATAGATGTTTGGGAATTTGATGTAGTAGTTTTTGTTCGGCGAGACTGAAGTGGAAATTCAAATGGTGAGATGCCAAGTTTTGAACTTCGGGACCAAGTTAATCACTAGTTCCATGAAAAATATAAGTTATACTTCCTTCAGAAACTTTGGATGATTTAGGCTTTTCTGCTGAAATGGAGATGTCTTCCAATTTCTTCATCATAGCTATAATTTTTTGGTTATTCTAGAGTATAATCCATAGGGATTACCTCAGGTAGCATTCTAGGAGACTTGGGAGGTGATTGTACAACTCCTGATCTAAAAGTAGGAGATTCTGGAGGGGATCTGGAAGTTGTAGGAGATTTGGAGGGGGAATAAATCTTGGAATGGAATTTTGTTTTTGGATTGGACTTACTTTCCATTCATAGTCTACATTCCCTCCTTCTAGTGCCAAAATTGTTGAGGCCTCAAAAATTGCTGCTTCAACATGAGGGAAAACCACCCAGTCCAGACCTTAAGACAACTCCTTTTCTGTTTAGGTAGTGGCTTCGACTAGGGATAATGGGACTAGTTTCCCAATGAAAAGTGTTTGAATGAATGTTTAATGCTTATAGTGGAGTGAAATAGATGGATTTGTAGCAATAGATCATATGGAAAATATATGCATTGATCTACTCTATAACCCAGGATTGTTTAACATTTCTCTAGATGCGATCTATAATGATTTTCCTTAGTAAATAACAATATAGATTGTTCAAACACCAATGGAAATGAAAATATTTCAAGATGATTATGTTGATTAAATAGTTAATCAAAATAATGTGTATAACTCATATCACATTTAGAATATCAAAGCAAATTCTTAACATGTATTTAAAAATATCAATGGCAACATTATCAGAAATGTATACATGTAACACTATTCTTTAAACACCATGTAATAAGAAATCTGAAAAGATAAATCCACTATTTATTTATGAACAAAATAGAGGTACAAGGATAGAAATACCAGATGCACATTGCTCAGCTCATAAAAGAAATAACAATAGTTTATTCTTTCTCACAAAGATGATTTCAGGAGCACACTAATTTAACTTCTCAAAATTCTTTATGAAAATTCCTAAAACCTTGTTACAGTTGTTCTATTGAGAAAAGTATGAAAGCACAATAGTGTGAGCTTTCGTAAGCTTTTCTTCATAAAATTATGGACCTTAATTTCATACAAAAAGTAAGCTTAAATAGTAGAAAAACAACTGAATCTATTGTGGAGAGTGTTGAGGGCATTTAAACAGACCCCTTCAATATGCTTAAAGAAAAACAATTTTTTGGTAGAAATTTTTGAATTTGATTTGCTATCTTCATAGGCTTTGTTTGTTCCATCAGATTATCTAGATGTTTGTCTGTCTGTTTGAACTGAACTGTCGCTTATCAGCACAACTGTCCTCTTTTGTCATGAACGTGAACACAGAAAACATGAATTGATAAGTTAAAAATAAATGAGACTGATAAGATAATTTCATTTGAAACAAATCACTTTTGCAGGAAATCAGGAAAAATGTAGAGTGTAATAAACCCTGACACAAACATCATGGAGAGGAATGCAGAGCGAGGTTTGTGGTAAGAGAGGTGGACTTTAAGGTCCTATTGCATATCACTTTTAGATCGGGGGTATAACTCAGAATAATCACAATCACAATCGTGGAAAGGTGGATGGCTAATGGTTTTTTTGGAGGGGGTCATAAGTTGTAATTGGTTTGTGAAGAGGGGGGTCCGAAAGAACAAAGGAGTGCCACGTGGATATATGGCTTAGACGAAAAACCACTTTTTGGACCCCCCCTTGAGAAACTTAAATTGAGCGCAGGGGGGTTCGAAGTCTTCTCCGTCATTGATCTAGGCAGATTTGAGCCGTTTATTATATCAATGTAAGTTGGGCTTTTATATCGCAATTGGTGTTAAGGAGTGGTAGACTTTAATAGATGGCTGAAAGACTTGCGATTTTTGATATGCGAGATGATATAAGGGATACTGTGATGGTGACGTGGAGGATGACGTGGCAGATCTATGTGGAATGGTGACGTGGAGGATGATGTCACTGATGACATCATATCACAATCGACATGAGGAGGGATATCACAATCGCAATTCAAATGTGGCATGACTCTTGGAACTTTGTGATTGCGCGGATGTAATATTTAATTTAAATGTGTTTTATAATCAATACGGGTTTGAATATATCGCATATTGCAATCAGTTAAGGCATGAGGCAGGACCCTTTTATAACTACGATAGCTCCAGACGTGAAAGGTTTATGCAATGAATTTTATAATCCTAATGGTTTTGGGATTTATTGCATATCGTAATTGGTTAAGGTATGAGACTTAAGTTCTGTGGTTTATTGCGATAGCCGCGGTCATGGGGGAATAATAGAATTGTATTAATCTTGCTGTCAGGTTTGGGGTTAATCACATTCCACAATTTGGAGTTGGCGGAGGGGTATTTGCCTTTGGAATTTTGTTTATTTGTGATGAAGGGAAGTCTTAGCCTTAGATAATTCACAAATAAATTAGAGTTTTAAATTATAAGTCTTATTTTAATTGAACTCCGACTTGTTATTTTTATATTGATAACCCATTTTGTTTAATACTTAAGGTTTTTTGGAGCCTAAGTATAGTTTTGGTCTTGGGGGCTATTAATATTTGGTTTTTTTGGATAATAAAGGTTTAATACTTGTGTTTTAATTAAAAAGCCTAAGTATTAAACTTTGGTTATAGTTCTTTATTAACAATTTTATCTTGATTTTCTAAAACTAAAGGGTACCTATTTTAATATAATAAATTTCATAGGAAATTTATAATACATTAAAATGGGTGTTGTTGAACGGTAAAAAAGGAGGATGAATACAAAGAACATGCAAGATCCATCATGAAGATGCAAAAAAATCAACAAAAGGAGCATCTTGGCAATGCCACATCATCTTGAAGTTCCATGTCATCATTGTCAAGAGTCATCTCAAGAATCACATGTGTCATAATTTCTTGCCACATCATTTATGGAAGTAATGGTGTAATTTTCCAAAATGTGAAAATGTAAAATATGTGGAAGACCAAGGGTCCCATGTAAAATATGAAGCATTACTATTGAGTTCTAAAATCATATAGAAGCTCAAAGGTCATGTAAGAATTCAAAGTGCTGTTGTAGAAGCTCAAGAGTCATGAGGGAAGTCAAGAGTCACATGGGAGGTGAAGGGTCACTTCATTTATTATAAATACCCCATAACTCAAGCAAATGGACTTTTGGGACTGGAACTTTCACCTTGGCTTCTCTAGCTTGGCATAGGAGAGAAGATCTCTCTTTAGAAGAGCAAGTGGTGACTGAATGTTCCACTATTGGGGCTAGTGTGGCAACATTGTAATTGTATATCTTGGGACTTCCACTTCATATA
Source organism: Pinus taeda (assembly GCA_000404065.3). Taxonomy (NCBI): domain Eukaryota; kingdom Viridiplantae; phylum Streptophyta; class Pinopsida; order Pinales; family Pinaceae; genus Pinus; species Pinus taeda. The sequence continues at coordinate 109,013 of APFE031313827.1, forward strand.
TGAAGCTTGATGAGCCAAGACATTTTCATGCATGTATCGTGAATATCGTAGGACTATTCTTTAGATGTTTGTGGTATATGTTTCGTTCATATGTACTAATAAAATTGAACTATTTCGATGGATTTGGTACTTATCTTGTTGAAGGTGTGTTGTATTTGGTTTTATGAACATGGTCATCTTATGAACTCCTTTGTAGATTAACTAACGATGCTCTTATGCTCTTGTATGCCTCTTTTGGGACAGTACTATTACTTTTCTTCTAGAGGCTCACTCTTTTTCTCCCTGCTGTGAAAGTAGCTTATATACATTGCAATTGTATGCCTCATAATGTCATCTTACTTACTCGTTTCAAAGAACATTGTCTAACATCAAATGTTAATAATTGAAACAAAGGAAAATCCCTAAGGATAATGCAAACCGAATGTATTTTTGGTTGGGGCTCCTACTCCAAATGGTTTAAGGTCTGTTGGGACTTCATATCAGGGAGACCCCCTTGGTTGACGGATTTCTAGCACCATCAACATTTGGCACTAGAAGGAGGACCAGATGACAAGTTGTGCCCATTGAGTCTATTTTGAATCTCTGATTTTAAATGGATCTTCCCTAAATCATAATCTTGGAGTGTTTTTCTAACGTATCCCTTGCTAAACTTTCATCTTTGTGGAACAATTTCATGACTTGTCCCAATTAAGGTTTGATGGCAAGGGTGGTACATTTATAGGAAAACATATATTCAATTTTCTTTGTTTTCTTAAATCTAATGAAATTGATGATGAAGATGTTGTTTGTATATTATGCACCATCACTCTTGAAGGGCGAGTTAAGAAGTGGTGTCAGACTTAACCATCCACTTCCATTCATTCATTTGATCAATTTCTCAAGGAGCTTCATCAAGCCTTTGACAAGTATGATTATCAAGATGTATGCAATAGAATTGATATGCTCAAAACGAAATATGGTGAATCTGTAGAGGATTTTCTTAATCGGTCTTTTCACCTTTTCTATGAGTTTCCCGGAGATGATTTTAACTATAATTTTATCAGTGAGAAATTTTAGAGTTTGATTCTACTTACCTTGAAATATTTTGAATCTGAACCCCTGGATGATGTTTCTATCCCAACTTATGTTGATCATGAGACACCCCAAATCTGTGAGGAGGAACCTACTATTCAGTTTGTTCCCATTCCTCCTCCTTTTCCAGTATCAATTTGGGTGCCTCGTGGTGATGATGTTAAAGTTTGGAAATATGAAATTTGAATTTCTGATCCATCCATTCAACCTCCACCCATTTCCCATGATCTGGATTTGATTGAGGAGAACTTGGAATGTTTTAGAAATTACATAGAGCCTAAAGTAAAAGTTGATCCCTTATTTTTTCAAGACTGCTTTAATGTACATAATCCTAATCTTGAATTTAATCCATTTGAAAACATAATTTCCTCAGGAGATGCTTTTCAACCTCTACCATCTACATCTAATGATTCCTTATATCAACCTACTTCAACTTTTAATGATTTTCAACCTTTTTTTTCAAGCAGTAATCAGGAACACAACAATTGCATTTCATAGGTAGAGGAGCAAAGTGTTGAAGACATGTTTCATATTTCTTCTCTCTTTTAGTATAATGATACGATATTCTCAGCAGATCGTGCATCTTGTAATCTTGATAACCTATCAAATTATTTCAAATCCTTCATTCAAGTTGAGACGGACAATCATGACATCCCTGTTTCCATCAACACATGTGGTGATGGATATCTAAGTACATAAGACGATATCTTTTCCTCTTTTGAAGGTTTAGATTCGTGAGGCATAGATTCAAAATATACTTCGCATAACTTGCAATCTACATTTATGTGATGGTACACTCTTTCAATTCAAAATGATTCTAGATTTCCTTTGATCCATGCATCCTCAAATGAAAAACCAGAAAAGGTAAGTTGTCAAGATGTTGAATCTTTAATATATCTTGCTGAAGAAAAGAAATATCAATCTGAATGTTTCATTGGTATGCTTGTATTCAATCATTATGATGATGGAAATAATCTCATGGAGCATAATGTGCATGTTGATCCATTGTTCTTACAAGCACAATCTGATTTAGTTACAACTGGCATCTCTTTTCCAGAGTCTTTCCATTTTTCCTCACATTATTCATTGTACCCGAACGTGTTTGATGAGTCTATTAGACCAACAAATTTTCTTAATTCTTTGGATGTTTGTGATTGCAACCAAGTACAACATGGTGTGATATTACAATTAGAGGATGATAAGCTCAAGTCTATTATTCATGATTTCTTCAATTGTAAATATTTCTTATGTCAGGAGGAAGATGTCACAATTCTAAATGATCAAGGGAGTTTTCCAACTCATGTATCCCAATTTTCTATCCATCAAGGATCTGATATGTTTAATATTGAGTCTGATCAAACTAATGGCATTACCCATGTTTTCATTGATACATCTAATGATAGTGGTGCATACCTCCCTGTTAATTTTCTAAGCCACCCAAAATTTATGGTCCACCATCAGAAAGTTCAGAGACCTATTAGGAATTCAAGGAACTTTATCCCCTACTGACGGTTATGTTAGGTCCCCGCAATCCCATTACGATCTTCAAACTAACTAGAATTCAAATTTCATGCATAATTTTTTCCTTAACATTCTTCCACTGGTTATGAGTTCATTCTCAAATGAATTTCAATATTTTCAAGTTGATCTTCATGGTCCTTAAGACAGAGCCTCATATTAGATAAAAGATTATTGTTTTGGTTAACCTTTCTTCATCATGTGAATCCCTTGCATCACAATTAGGATTAGGAAACATATATTATAAAAATACACAATCTCAAAGCTTGTCATCTTGGATATCAAGAAAGATGTCCTTTTGGGCTGGAAGATTCTTCCTTATCAAACACTTCTGGGATTGATTTCCTTGTACATGTCATGAGTTTAATCATATTTTTGGCACAATATCTCTTCTTGAGTGACAATAAATTCTTAAGTCATTCAACGAACCAAGACCCTTGTGTTAATATGAATACTTGGTTTGATTTGACCCTTGCTTCCAATATTTCGCCAGCTTGGTATCCTAATTAGTTTCATAAATCTGCGATGCCAATGATTGTTTTAAATACCTTAAAATTTGATATCGTTGGCATGATTTATAATTAGATACAAAGGGAACCAATAGAGAATCGAGGATCTTATAGTCACCAATTTGATCATGATGATGGTTCTAACAACTATCTCTCAACTAATCATTGTTCCATTAGGATATCTGATGATAGTTGTCTTACATGGATTGATTTTGTTGAACCCAATGATCTTCATGGTTCATTTCATTGTTCATATGCTTGTCAGATAGTTGAGGCACTTTATCGTGATATGATGGTTATATCAAGTTCTCACCATCTTGACAAAGTTTCTGGATGAAATTAGATTGAATTCCCCTCATAATATTCTCTCTGCAATTCAAATGTGTTAATTTCAAATTCATGTTTTCATGAGTCAAAAGGTTTTCAAATGGGTTGCTTTGAATATCAAGATCCAATCGCTGAATGGTTAATGCAATCTTACTGGGCAAACTCCATCACAAATAATAAGTTTTGATCTTTTTTGATGATTGCAAAAACGGAAAACAAGAATGAATGCACTTTCATGAGCAACCTTCAAGGTTTGTATGATCATCATTTCAAGCAACAAGGTAAAGCTTGAAAATGGTTAAAGCTAGTTACTATGGCACATATTTTTGTTGATAAGCAAGACCTTTGATTTATTGTGCTAGATTGTGAAGTTGTGGTCTTTTCTTTTGCACAATGCTTTATACTGTTTTTAGTTGCTTGTATCTTTGTGATTGCAGGTCGGGAGCGGTTACGATGGCTACATTGGAAATTCCATTACACTTAGCCTTGACCTTCTAGCCTGTTAGATTAGGAGTAGGTTTAGGTGCATTTACCTCTCTAGTTGCATTGCATCATCCTCCATTTCATCCCTGAATTTTTCTCTTATCTAGTCATTTCCGTTTGTTTAGTTCCCATGTTGCTTTTTAGTTAAGGTTTACTTCTACTCTATTTTGTTTTTGTCTTCTTGTTATGCCTTGTCTTGTCTTTCTTGCTTTTGTTTAGTAAGAATATGTATGAATTTTTCTCTCTTGGATCAAAAGACAATGTGGAAAAAATTGGAAATGGAAATTGTGATGATGAAAAATGTTTGGCTTATATGTTATCCTCTTCTCTATCTGGGGTTTACATATCTTTAAAGTTAATGATGTTCGGATGAAAAATACAATTAGTTCCATGTGGAAATATTTTGGTCAAACTCTGAAGCTCGTATCTTTGTTAGGATATTCATTCCTGACTCAACCATGTATTGAATAATGTTTCAACATGTCAACCCAACTGAGTAGAGAAGGGAAAGGAGAAAAACTTTAAATGGGCATATAACTTTGGTTATCTTTTAAATTTCTTAAATAAGGAACCAACCTATTTTTCTCTCAATAAGCTAGGATTGCTCTTCCACTGTCAAAATAAATAAGTGCCTTTGCAGATTATATTAGTAACTAAATAAAAAGGTGAAGAAGATAAAGACTTCTTGCATAGAGAGGTGAAGCTAGTAACTTCACTGAGGTATTGTTTAGGCTTGCTCGCAGCAAATCAATGCTTGTGGTTCCTTTAGGTGACTTTGTTGGGGTATTGTCCAGGCTCACTGGAAATGGAGCAACATGGGGGAATGTGCTTTAAAATCTCGGTATACTTATTATCCTTATCCCCTATCAAAATAGTTGAGGTATGACTAATTTTGTGTTGATTTTCTTGGAGTTAAGAAAGGAATAGAGGAGACGATATCTTTAATTTGGATAAGTGGAAAATCTGGGGAAATCTACATGGTGAATCCATACTTCCTAAAAAATTGAGACCTTGCACTTGAAGATAAAACCTGTACATAGACGCTGGAGTTGTACTAGTGTGTCGCCAAGTGTTGATGCTACAAATAACACCCTCCAATATTTTGTCTACAAGTGAATATTGGAGCCTATTGAGGATATAACGATCTGTTGTTCCATAGTCACTTCATGATTGATTAATGTTATGCTAAGTGTTTAAGTCTTCTTCTTGGTTTCTAAGTGTCAAAGTCACTTTCTCACACATGCTCAGTCTATAATGAGTTCATGAGTGCATTCCTTATGCAAGTTTGGACAAACATAACACTGTCCATCAAGATAGTGTTTGTGAAATGCTCAACCTATGTCGACATTCAGTGCACACTTTCAATTGACAATCTCTCACTTTTGGTTGCAATTGTACTTCTATTTCGATGTGTTTTTCCAACTATCGCGTTTGCACACCTTCGCTTTCACAAGTGTCTCTTTCATGTTTAGGACTATCGCATTTTCCTGTTTTCAATTTAATAAGTATCATTTTCATGTTATCTTCACTCTAGCATGTGTCACTTTCAATGTTGTTCACATTTGCAAGTGTCTTTTTCACTCTCTTACTGTCGCAAGCATCGTATTTTGGCATGGGAAGTGTTGCACACTATAAAAGCAGAGTTTTGGTTCATTGTGAGATGAAAATTTGGTACCAATGGGTCCTATTTACCACATAAACATGTACTAGACCCATTCTCAAAGTTTTATGCATTGTCGTCACTGTCCCCTCAAAGTACATCCTAATTGTTGCACTTGGAAGAGGTTGTTGTATTTTCGTCACATTGAGGGGATCACATTGTTCTAGTGTACTGAGTGTTCAATTTTGTGTTGTCAATTGTTCTGAGTGTGTGTGATCATCTGTAAGTTAAATTTTGGTTTCACTTCTATATCGCTGATCCCACACTTAGTCAAATTATGGAAAGTCCCTACCTCATCAACTTGACCTTACTTAGCCTCTTGGAATTGTGCATTGTGTAATGTCAACCCTCAAGCTAATCCCTTTCCTCTTGAAACTGTGCAATGCATAGTTATTGCCTCCAAGGATTGTGTATTGTGAAGTCTTAATGTTCAACCTTGCCCTCTTGACCTCCAATACTGTGTAGTTTACCCTTTTAGTCAGTATCCTTCTGTGCATTGCATAGTGGCAAGCCTCAAGCTATCTCCCTGCCTCCTTGAGATGTGCAATCCCTAGGCCTCTCTCTCTCCTATACTATGCATTGGGAAACTTCAAGGCTCAAGAATACCTCACTAAGTTCCTCAACTACATAGTCATCTTTCCCAGGCCGCTAGAACTACACTTTGCACAGTCTCAAGCAACATGCTATCTTCTTGCCTTCTCGAGTTGTGTAATTATGAAATCCACTTCCCCTCTCTTTCTCCTAAACTACACATTGAACAATCTCAAGGCTCAAGCATACCTCACTAAGCTCCCTAATTGTGCAGTCTTCCTACCCAAGCTTCCAGAATTGCGCATTGTGCAATATCAAGCCTTAGTTCCTCACTCCTGACCCTTGGAACTGCGCACTCGTTGAGCTTTCCTCTAAGTCCAATACCCAGTTCCAAGTCAACCAGTGGTTTTTATGAAGAAAGTTAGACTAGGAGATTTTTGGACTGATGTTGTCTTGTCATGAGTGAATTTCACTTGTAGGTACTATATCTTAACCTGACACAATGATGCTTGGAGAGGAGGAGAAGGAGACTATGTTGAAAGGCACTTCTGAAGTTAGAACCATGAAGAGGTCATCGAGCAAGAAGATAAAGAGACACCAACTTCCGACCAAAGATCAAAGATCAAGATCACATGGAAAATCCATATTGATCAACCCCTTGGAGGATGAATATAAAGCACATACACAATCCATCATGAAGATGAAAAGAAAGGAACAAAAGGAGAAACTTGGCAATGACACATCATCATGAATCTCCATGTCATCATTGTCAAGAGTCATCTCAATAGTCACATGTGTCATAATGTCTTGCCACATCATTTCTGGAATGTAATGGTGTAATTTCCCAAAATGAGAAAATGTAAAATATGTGGAAGACCAAGGGTCCCACATGGAATATGAAGCGTCACTATTGAGTTCTGAAATCATATAGAATATCAAAGGTCATGTAAGAATTAGAAAAGTCATTATAGAAGCTCAAGAGTCACATGGGAGGTGATGAGTCACCTCATTTGTTAGAAATACACCCTCATTAATCAAGAAAATGGACTTTTGGGATTGGAAATTTCACCTTGGATTCTCTAGCTTAGGATAGGAGAGAAGACCTTTGTTTGGAGGAGCAAGTGGTGACTTAATGTTCCACTATCGGGGCTAGTGTGGCAACATTGCACTTGTATATATTGGCACTTCCACTTCATATATGAAGCTTGACGAGCCAACACATTTTCATGCATGTATCGTGAATATCGTGGGACTATCCTTTAGATATTTGCGGTGTATGTTTCGTTCATATGTACTAAGGAAATTGAACTATTTCAGTGGCTTTGGTACTTATCTTGTTGAAGGTGTGTTGTATTTGGTTTTAAGATCATGGTTGTATTATGAAATACTTTGTAGGTTAAATAGTGATCCTCTTATGCTCTTGTGTGCTTATTTTCAGATAATACTATTACTTGTCTTCTAGAGGCTCACTCTCTTTCTCCATGCCTGAAATTACCTTATATACATTGCAATAGAATGCCTCACAATGCCATCTTACTTGCTTGTTTCAAATAATGTTGTATAACCTCTTATGTTAATAATTGTTAAAATTGGAAACTAGGGCCAAACTCCATGTGGGTCATCTTATTTATGGAAGCTGATATTATTCCTAGATTCCTCTCATCGAGAGGTTAAGGATTGACCTAACGATCATCTGATTCTGACAAGTATTTATGGAGATATGAATTTATTTGTATTTACTTTACAAATTGTCAAGGTTGGCCAACAGGTAAATTTGTGGCACACATGTTCAACACATCATATAAGTACAAGTGAGGTTGTGTCATTATTCACTCATCTCATTTCAACTCATCTTCTCTCTCCTCATCTCATTGGGCCAACGAAGGAGTAGCTTCTCTCACACGTGCAAGAAGAAGGACACATTTTCTATTTAGGGCAGCGTTGACTGATTTTACAGCAACATTGACTTTTTGGGCATCATTGAATTTTCTAGGGCTGTGTTGACCAAGTGAATGGCTGTTTTATGAAGCACTGACCAAGTGTTGACCATGGGATGATCTGTGCATGTTGTTTGGGTGCTGCGTTGACCAAAGCGTTGACTAATGTTGACTGGTTAGGGTTGACTGCAGAATGCTGATCTTTGACTTATGTTTTGACTGTTGACCAAGGGTTGTTTTAGGCTGCCAAAGTTTGCTGTTGAAGACCGAGTTCTTCAAGGTTGACTAGAGGTCAATCCAGGGCTATTTGACTAAGTTTAACTTTGCTAATTTAGGGTTTTTTACTACTGTTATAAAATTACAGATTTCTAAATTGTACTATTTCTCTCTGTTGAACTATTGAAGATTAAAGAAGAATTGATCAAAGGGTTTCCCCGCAGTTGGGTTTGTCATTGGCTAGCCACAACATCTTGTGTCTCTTGTCTTGGCTTATTTTCTGTCGATCTATTAATGTTATATCAACGTTTTGCTTTATGTCTATGTGATTGCTAAAATGTGGCTAATAATAAGAAGAATTGAAGTAAACTGCTCTAAGCATAGAACTACCATAAATTAACATGGTATCAGAGCTGAGGTGAAGACAAAGCCCAAGAAAGAGCAAGAGAAAGAGAAATCACCGAAGGTTGTTAAAGTAATCTCAAAGACTTCATGGGGTCCTCATCACACTTCCTTGCTGAAGAAAAGCACCGTGAGAAGTCTGGCTATCACCCATAGAAGATGTCTCTTGATCTGACATTAGAAGAGCAGGAAGTGTTGGACCATGTGAGAGGCAGAATCATTGAGCCTCCATCAAAAGCATTTACTGATGCTAGGAACAAGTGGACTAGGGGAAAATTCAAAGCAAAGAAGATCATTTGGGACTCTATCAACAAGCGCTTGGTGGCCTATTTTTTCAAGCTAACTACCTCCAAAAGAAATCTACGATAGACTGGTAATATTATTTAAAGTTAACGATGCAAATAAAGTTTTGTTCCTTAGAAATACGCTGAAGGAAATTAAGAAGGGCAAAGATGAGAGTATGCAAGCATACTTCTTAATGATCACCGAGATCAAGAATGATGTCCTATCAATTGGGGAAGTCATTCTTGACAAGGAAATGACTATCAAAACTCTCGGAGGGCTCCCGTTTGAATGATATATATTCATAACCACTCTTCTCAACAATAATGTAATCCCAGGATTTGAGGAATTGATGGTGAGATGCATTCAAGAAGAAACAAGGATGGAAGAATAGGAAATGCCTACACTTAGAGGCAATCTCATTGCATTCTCCTCTCATGCTAAAAGGAGAAACAATTCCGGGGCTAAATCTAAAGGAAAGGCTAGACCGAAGGATGGAAGAAAAGGAAGATTTTATAGTTGCAACAAAATGGGCCACTATGCAAGGGAGTGCCCTGATAAAAAGGACTCACATCAAGACGATGATCAAAATCACTCTTGAGGCAATCAAAGGAATGGTAGGTTCAATGGCAAAGGAAAGAGGAATGCCGTAAATCAAGGAAGTGGTCAACCCTCCAAGAAGGAAAGAAACTCCAGGTATGAATCTAATGTTGTTAACAATAAGCAAGATGAATATTATCTACTAGTGACCCTCTCTACTACTGCGCCCAGACTCACTGGGAAATTGGATTATTGATAGTGGTTCCTCAAGGCACTTCATTGGTTACAAAGAAGCTCTCTCTAATCTGATAGAGAAGGAGACCAACCTGGAAATTGTTCTCCGGGACAACTCAAACTATCCCATCAAAGGTGTAGGGAATGTCACTCTTCAATTGAATTAGGGTAATACAATTCATTTGCAAGAAGTCCTATATGTACCTAATCTCAAAACGAACCTGGTGTCCATTTTGGTAATGGAAGACAAAGTCTACAAGGTGGTCTTCATCGATGGAAAGGTACGTGTATGGAAAAATAATTTTAAATATGCTTTTACTCTTGGGTTTCAAGTTGATTCATTATATCAGGTCAAGGAAGTTCGTTGGGTATCATGTTTTGTGACACATCTCTTCAGTCTGAACTATGGAATCAGAGGTTTCCTCACCTTCATTATAAATCTCTACCCGATGTGAGACAAATGGTGACAGGGATGCCCGAGTTCAAAGTAGAGCAAGAAGGTGTATGTCTGGGATGTGCCAAAGGAAAGCTCAAAAGGGGACCATTCCCCTCAAGCAATAGCAAGACCTATGATATATTGTAGTTGGTTCACTCAGACATATCTGGTATGATGCTTGTGAATTCCTTGGGAGGATATTTATATTACCTCACTTTTATAGATGATTATTCTTGGAAGACTTGGATATACTTCTTGAAAAAGAAGGATGAAGTGTTCTTGTGGTTTCGTCACTTCAAATCCTTGATCGAGAATCAAACCGAAAAGAAGATCAAGATCTTAAGGACTGATAATGGGACTGAGTATGAATCCAATGAGTTCCATGACTTTTGCAAAGAGGCTGGCATTAAGAGGGAGACTACAACACCATATACTCCTAAGCATAATGGTGTGGTAGAAAGGAAGAATCGTACGATTGTGGAAGCTATCCATGCTATGCTCCATGATCAAAGGCTTCCGAAGTTTCTATGGGTCGAAGCTGCTGACATTGCTGTATATGTGCAAAACCGATGCCCTCATCAAGCACTAGGTTCCAAGAATCTTGAAGAAGTGTTCATTGGTAAGAAATCTAAGGTATCTCATTTTATAATTTTTGGAAGTCCTGTATATTTTCATGTGCCGAAAGAGAAAAGGAATAAATTGGGTGCATTTGGAAAGAAAGGAATCTTTGTGGGCTATATTGAAAATAGTAAGGGCTATAGAATCTATGTGGCTGGTCAAAGGGAAGTCGAGATTAGCCATGATGTCACCTTTGATGAAGACATGGCTCTTAGTAAAGTTGACAATCTTCTTACTCTAAGGGAATCTAAAGAAATTGACACCAGGAAACCAGAGGAAAAGGAAAATGAGATGATGCTTGATGTGGAAGAACCTATGGATCCTATTGATCCTCCTCTGCAAGAGCCTTCCTCTTCTAGGAACAGGCCTTCATGGCTCAGGGGGACACTTGATGATGCCGAAGGACACATTGCACCCAGAGGGACTTTCTGTGAAAGTAAGAAGTTGACCAGGTATCAAGGATACTTGACCATCATGAGCATCATCATTCAAAATGAGCCTTCATCGTTTGCAAAAGCTGTCAAGCATCAAGTATGGAAGGATGCTATGACTGAGGAATATGAGTCCATCATGAACAACGATGTATGGGATGTGGTCCCCAAATCCCATGACAAAACAATTGTCTCTTTGAAATGGCTTTACAAGATAAATCATGGAGCTGATGGAAGTGATGAAAAGTATAAGGCTTTTTTTGTCGCTTGTGGCTTCTCTCAAAAGGAAGGTATAGAATATGACGAGATATTTGCACCTGTTGCCCGATATACCACCATCCACTTGATCATAGCCTTTGCTGCTTCGCAAGGATGGAACCTACATCAGATGGATGTTGAGATCGCATGCTTGCATGGTTTGATCAAAGAGGAAGTCTATGTGGAACAACCCGAAGGATTTGAGATTCATGATCAGGAATCTCATGTGTGCAGGTTGAAGAAAGCCCTCTATGGGTTGAAGCAAGCACCTTGAGCGTGGTATGAGAGGATCAATAACTACTTGATGAAACTTGGATTCACTAGGATTGAAGCCGACCCTGACCTTTACTTTAAGGTTGAAGATGAAAAACCTCTCATACTAGTGCTGTACTCTGACGACCTCTTACTGATAGGTGTAGACCCTCTCATTCACAAATGTAAGAGGAAGTTGGCTTTTGAGTTTGAGATGAAGGACCTAGGACTGATGCACTATTTCCTAGGACTGGAAGTCTAGCAAAAGCCAAGAGAGATTTTCCTATCTAAAGGAAAATATGTGGTGAAAATATCAGAGAGATTTGGTATGGTGGACTCCAAGCCTGTGACTACCTCGATGGAGCTGGACTTCAAGAAGTTAAGAGGTAGTGTTGCTGGACCTGTTTTACAAATGCTACCAAGTATTGTCAACACATTCGAGCATTGATGTTCTTGGTGAACTCCCATCCTGATATATGTTTTGTAGTCAACGCATTAAGTCAACATATGGTTGAGCCTCACCACACACATTGGATTGATGCCAAGAATCTGTTGAGATACCTTCATGGCACATTCACTCATGGGTTGAGATACACTACTGGAGATGTGAGATTACATGGATATACTGATGCTAATTGGGCAGGTAGTGTGGTGGACTGAAAGAGCACTTCCAGGTGTTGTTTCTCTTTGGGATCTGCCTTGATATCCTCAATGAGTGGGAAGTAGAAGTCGGTGGCTTTGAGCACCATTGAGGCAGAGTACATTGCTGCGAGTATGGCCTCTTGTGAGGCGGTGTGCTTGTGGAAGCTCTTCAATGAGCTATTTGGATTTACTTTGGATACTACTGTAAACCTATGTGACAACCAGAGCAGGATTCATTTATCAGAGAATCTCATATTTCATGATCACTCCTAGCATATCGATATCAAGTATCACTATATCCGGGATATGGTGCAGTGGAGAGAAATAAGGCTCCAACATATTGGTATAGATGAGCAGGTCACTGACATTTTGACGAAGCCCCTGGGAACCTTCTAAGAACAACTTGGTGTCGTTGAGATACCCTCTTATGAGGGTCATGTATGATGTATACATTGAGCTCTGGGAGCTTTGGGGGACTTGGGGTACTTCTTGGAGCGACATGCGAACACAGGGCGACTCACCCTCCCCTAGCGGTGCGCTTTGTATAGGGTTAAAGGTTCAACCTTCCCCTAAGATACCCCATGGCGACTTTGGGACAGGATGATTAGTTATCCTATTGAGGCATCCTACCCATGCAGTCTGGGACTCATGGGAAATACCTTTCATCTAATCAATGAGTAGGGAAATGGGGTTAGGGACCATTAGTAGTACTATTTATGGATGCATCATTGTATCTACCTTACTCCCTATGCTAGGATGGCCTCCATTGATCTGGGATCAGTGAGAGTGGTATGACACACTCTGAGACTGACTTCGAGTCAGTGGACGATGGTATGATACATCCTTGATCATTTCTTCTTCTTCTTCATAGTTCAGTAGAGCAGCATTGAGAAGTGCAGGGCAATGCATTTGATGACAGAGATAGTACCGATGGTCAGATAGAGTAGCAAATGGAGTTCTCCCTAGTTGAGAGGGAGTGTTAAAATTGGCAACTAGTGCCAAAATCCATGTGGGTCATCTTATTCATGGCAACTGATATTTTTCCTAGATTCCTCTTGCTGAGAGGTGTAGGATTGATCTAATAATCATCCGATTCCGACAAGTATTTATGGAGATATGAATTTATTTGTATTTACTTGACAAATTGTCAAGGTCAGCCAACAGCTAAATGTGTAGCACACATGTCCAACACATCATATAAGTACAAGTGAGGTTCAGTCATTATTCACTCATCTCATCTCAACTCATCTTCTCTCTCCTCATCTCATTGGACCAGTGAAGGAGCAGCTTCTCTCAGACATGTAGGAAGAAGGACACATTTTTTGTTTAGGGCAGCATTGACTTTCGTGGCAGTGTTAACTTTTCTAGGGCTGTGTCAACCAAGAAAAGGGTTGTTTTGTGAAGTGTTTAGCAAGCATTGACCAAGGGTTGATCTATGCATGCTATTTGGGTGTTGTGTTTACCAATGTTGACCAAAGCGTTGATTGTTGACTGGTTAGGACTGACCATAGATTGCTGATCTTTGACTGTTGTTTTGACCATTGACCAAGGGCTGTTTTGGGTTGCCGAAGTTTGCTGTTGAAGACTGCGTTCTTCAAGGTTGACTAAGTTTGACTTTTCTAATTTAGGGTTTGTTGCTGCTGTTATAAAATTCCAGATTTCTAAATTGTACTATTTCTCTCTATTGAACTATTGAAGATTAAAGAAGAATTGATCAAAGGGTTTCCCCGCACTGGTGTTTGTCCCTGGTTAGCCGCCACCTCTTGTGTCTCTTCTCTTGGCTTTTTTCTATCGATCTATTAATGTTCTATTAGCATTTTACTTTATGTCTATGTGATTGCTAAAGTGTGGCTAATAAGAAAAAGAATTGAAGTAAACTACTCTAAGCATAGAACATATCATCAAGTAACAATAATTGTATACAAGGAAAATCCCTTATGAAAATGACAATCAACCATATTTTTGGTTGGGGCTCCTACTCTAAATGGTGAGGTATAATTGAGACTTCATATTAGGGAGACCCTCTTGATTGACGAATTTCCAGCAGCATCAATGGGGACCAAGATGACTAGATCAAATATAATAACATCTTATTTCACTAGGATCTCACATGTTCATGATGAGTTGGATGAAATTTGGGAGGCTATGTCAGATCAATAATTGACAAGGATGACCCCGAATGGCTTCACTGGACCATGGGTTCCCTTTGTCAAAGGCACTGTGGCATGATAAAAATTCCCTGTCTAGGATAGATTGTGGGAAGATTTCATCTGATAAGAGATTGAAGAGGAACCTTTGCATGGAGGCCAGTACGGGGCTGACGATGAGAACCTTGCCCTTGCTAGTAAGTTAAGGGAGAGGGAAGACCAAGAAGAATATTATAGGGGAGGCATTTTTTGAAGATGGAAGGAAAAAATACATGAGCAAGGTGAAATGCTTTACTTGTCATACTATTGGCCATGATGCAAGTCAATGTTTGAACAAGAAGAAAGGGAAGGGAAAGGCACAAACGATTGCAACATCTACTAACACACATGTTTAATGTTTATTCCACCAAGTTCAAGGAGTTGTCATTGGTGTCTTGTCTTTCTGGCACTATAACCAAGGGTTCATGGTTTGTGGACGATTTCACTTCTATCCACATGATAGGATCATGAGAGTTATTCATCAATGTTTTAGAGTCGGAGACTCAAAACTACATGTGGAGCTTGGTAACAATGGCAGGTGTGCTATAGAGAATGTTGGGACTATTCAATATCAACTAGAGTTAGGATGCCTTTTGGAGGTGACATATGTGTTATATGTTCCAGGGCTAACCAAGAACCTAATCGCACTCTCATCCATGGAGGAAAAAGGGTATGAGCTTTGTTTCCAAGATGGAAAATTACTTTCCATGCTAAGAGCTTCCAGTGCAAGCTTAAGGTGAGTATTTGGAAGTAGGGATGGTAACTTGTACATGTTGAAGGCTCAACCTATACATTCTTTGGTTCATGCGAATGACAAATTATGCAAGTCATGACACATGAGGATGGGTCACTTGCATCCAAAATGTTTATTGATATTGAGGGAGATTGTGACTAGTCTTCTAGAGTTCAGTGCAGAGTAGCAGTGTGTGTGCAAGGGATGTGCACTTGGAAATTATGCCACAAATACCTTTCTTAGCAATGATAAGAGGTCTAAGGGAGTGTTGGATTTGGTGCATTTAGATGTGTGTGGTCCTATGTTAGTGGAATCCTTGAGTGTTTATAGTTACTATGTGATCTTCACTTCCAGGAGGATTTAGATATACTTCATGAAGGCCAAGGATGAGGGCTTCAGTCGGTTTGAGAGTTTAAGGATCTCATAGAGAATTAGATGGGTAGGAAGGTCAAAATTTCGAGGTTGGTTGTGAGTATACATATAATTACTTAAAGAATTTCTACAAGGAGACAAGAATGAGGGTGGAGTTGATGGTACCTAACATTTCACAACATAATGGGGTTGTAGAGAGGAAGAATAGGGCCATTATTGGAGCTATCAAGGAAATGATCCATGACCAGGATTTGCCCATATTCCTTTGGGCAGAGGCTTGCAACCTAACAATATATATTTAAAACAAGTGTTCTCATAAGGTATTGGAGGACAAGACTCTCGAGGAGACATTCATAGGAGAGAAATAGAAGGTTGGTCATTTTTACATCTTCGAGTGTTTGATATATATTCATGTACCTTCAGAGAAGAGGACAAAGCTTGAGACCTTAGCACAAAAGGGAATGTTTATGGGATATAATGAGACTTCAAAGGTGTACAGGGTACACATTCCATCACAAATGAATATTTTGGTGCACAAGGATGTCAGATTTGATGAGTGTCGAGCTTTTAAGAATTCACATGAACCCATTTTAGCAATGGCAAAGGATAAGGAGAAAGAGGCTTCAAATATTGAGGAGAGACCAATACCACTAGTAGCGAAGACTCAAGTATTTTGATGAGGGAAGAAGAGTTGGAGGCTTCTTCCAGTTCTATTAGGAGGCCAAGCTGGCAAATGCAGACATTGAGAGATGATTAGGAGCATATGGAGGCTCCTAGAAGTACTTTCATAAGGAGCGGACCATTGAGGAATTTTGCTAGTTACAAGGTGCTCATGATTGCCATCAATGATTTTGAGCCTACCAGTTTTGAGAAGGCATCAGGCCAATAGGTTTGGAGGGTTTCCATGATGCAATATGCTTCCATCATGAAGAATTATGTGTGGGACATTGTGTTGAGGCCAACGGGGAAATCAATGGTGAACTCCAAATGGATATTTAAGATCAAACATGTTATAGATGGTAGTATTGAGAAGTGCAAGACAAGGTTTGTGGGGAGGGGTTCTCCTATAAGGAGGGAGTAGACTATGAGGATACATTTTCTCCAGTGTCCATGTATATTTCTATCACGGTTGTTATATATGTTACTTCAAAGATGGGGTTGTGGATACATTAAATTGATGTGAAGATAACCTTCCTCAATGGGGTTATTGAGGAGGAGGCATACATTGCGTATCCTAGGGGATTTTAGGTGCATATGAGATATTCTCATTTATGTATATTGAAGAAGGCATTGTATGAACTCAAGTAGGCACCGAAAACATGGTATATGAAGATTCATGGGTATCTATTGGACTTGGGCTTCACCATGAGTGAAGCAGATCCTAACCTATATTACATTCTTGTTGGTGATGATCCACTCATGTTTATACTTTAGGTGGATGACCTATTTATCATAGGGTTAAAGAAGCTCATTGAGGCGTGCAAACAAAATCCAACTTTAAAGTTCAATATGGACATCAACATGATGCACTATTTTTGGGATTGTAGGTGTGGCATGAGATAGATGATATTTTTTTGGGACAAGGAAAATATGTAGTTGATATCCCGAGGAGAGTTGTGATGGTGGATTGCAGGCCTATGTCTACAATGACGATCACCAATTTGAAGAAGTTGAATACTTCAAAGTAAGAATTGGTGGATCCCACTTTGCACATGCATTTGATTGGTTCTTTAATGTATCTAGTCAACACTAGGCTAGATATATTCTTTGCTATGACTACACTGACCTAGTTTATGGTTGTTAAATTGGAAACTAGGGCCAAACTCCATGTGGGTTAGCTTATTTATGGCAGCTGATATTTTTATTGGATCCCTCTCATCGAGAGGTGTAGGATTGATCCAAAGATCATCCAATTCTGATAAGTATTTATGGAGATATGAATTTATTTTGTTTATGAAATTATTATCAAGCGGACCAACTATTATGTAGGCTCTAGAAGCCCAACTGACGTGTCTATTCATCATCCTCACTTTAGTATAAATAGAAGAGTTTTTGATGTCAATTGGCACACTCACTCTTCATGTGATCTCCTCTCCACGTCTGGGTTTTTGGAGATAGAGAAAACACTAAGAGTATTTGCTATGATGCCCTAGCCGCAGTAGCATAATGACCTATATCTAAACTCTGCTATGGAAGAAACCCTAGATGTCACTAAATACGCAGCAACCGGAAGGCTAGATCTTATAACGCAGTCCAAAAGGGAACCTACGCACCAGGCAGCGTGTAATCTGGGCAGCCATGACATTTATGGTGACAGTCAGGATCACGCTAAACCATCACATATATGGAACGCAGATAGATAATGCAGTCTTGGATAACGCCATCGTGAAACAAAAGGTAGCTGCTGTAACATGGTGAAGCCATAGTTAAAAGAAACACTGTTCTAATGAAGAATCTTACCACGCTGTCCCTGCACGCTGAGTAGACAATCCATATGCTGTGATGAAGGCATATCCATGCAACAGATGGTGACCATATCCACGCAGGGCACAAGATTATTAACATGCAGACATAGACTCATACGTTGGATCATGAATTCGCAGGCACTAGATACGCTGGTCTCTGATGATGCTTATACGCAGAATCATACACGCTGTAAATACACGCTATCATGGTTATATATATTCATATATACGCTGGTAATATACCGCACACTGGGCAGTCACGTTGGTGCCGCAGTGATGAAGAGGTGCCACAGTACAACACAGTCTACACGCTGTTCATAATTTGGATTCAACGCAGTCAATGAAGACTCCATCACAACAATAACTAGATATACGAGGGCTATGATATATGAATATATATATACGCACAGTATTCTTGGATATATATACTCGCAGGTGGAAAAATATAAATTGTTATACATAGCAAATGTATGTGGTTGACAGAATGGATATATATATACTCGCAGGTGGAAACATATAAATATAATAAAGGGTGTATACGCTGTCATGATAACTACATGATACATTGGTTCATGGAGAAACCCTATACGTTGTTATAGGAGGAGACCTGTTAACGCAGTAAGAACCAGTTTAAGAAGTCTGCTGAATAGGATCTATAGCCTAGCTGCTTTGCTAGGCTGCAAGCCATAACAAGCAGCTAAGGCTGATGACAGTATTATAATGTTGCAACATGATGATGCAAAGGCAGCATGATGACTATGATTCATATTAGCATGGGCAGCATGAAGTATGATGATGGACAACTTGATGTATGGG
Source organism: Pinus taeda (assembly GCA_000404065.3). Taxonomy (NCBI): domain Eukaryota; kingdom Viridiplantae; phylum Streptophyta; class Pinopsida; order Pinales; family Pinaceae; genus Pinus; species Pinus taeda. The sequence goes on from APFE031313827.1 coordinate 127,932, forward strand.
CAGCACAGTGATCATGAGCAGCATGATGGTGCTACACGGTGAGGTGCATCAGATGAACGAAATGGATAGGTGAAGTCTTCACCTAGGAGATTTAGTTGAAGGAGAATGTCTTCAATTGATTTCATCATCATAGGAAATGATCTATGCTTAGATCCAGATAAGTCAAAGTGTTGACTTTTGTTGTAAATGTATTATCTCTCTCTCTCTTTCTTTGTTGAACTTTTAAGATAAAAGAAGATTTGATCAAAGGGTTTCCCCACACATTGTGGGGTTTGTCCCTGGCTCGCGCCACATCTTGTGTCCTCTTGTCTTGGCTTGTCTTCTGCGTTTTATATTTATGTTCTATCTGCAGTTTATTGTAATGTTGATGTGATTGCTAACTGTGAGAATTTAAATAAATTTCTCTAGCATAGAACATACCTAAAATTAACATGGTATCAGAGCTGAGGTGAAGACAATGCCCAAGTAAGAGTGAAAGAGAAATCACTGAAGTCAGTTGGGATAAGACAAAAGGATCAATGGGTTCCTCATAATTCACCTAGGGTGAAGTCGAAGCAGAGAATGTTATCAGAATGGTGCAGCAGAAGTTTCTGATGGCCCATCTAAAGATCACTTCATTGGGAAGTTTGGATCTAAGGGTGGAAAGAAAGGCGGATGCCTTGTTGAAATAAGTTTGGCTGTTATGCAAAGGAGTGTCCGAATGGTAGAGACACATCTCTTGATGAAGATAACAATCATTCCTGGGACATCTTCAATGATCAAAGGAATAACTGGTAATGTAGGTCATCAAGGAAATGGTCGACTCTTCCACGAAAGTAGGGAACCCCAAAATCTCTTTTATACCTTATCACAAGAAGAACCTGATGTCCATCTTGGAAATGAAATTCAAAGGTTACAGGATGGCACTTATCAATGGAAAAGTATGTATCTGAAAATAGATCTTTCAAAGATGTTTTTTGAGTTCAGGGTTGTATCAAGTTGCAGAAAGTCCACTGGGGACCATGTCCATTAACTCAGCATCGAAGGTCTGTGAGTCAGATGGTGACTTGGATACCCGAATTCAAAAAGAGCATGAAGGTACATGCTTGAGATGTATCGAAGGAAAATCTTACAAGGGGACCATTCCCCTCATGTAGCAGGTCCACAAGTTTGGAACAACCTGTGGAGTTTGAGATTCATGAATGGGAATATCATGTATATAGGTGGAAAGAAAGCCCTCTATGGCTTGAAGCAAAACACCTCGGGCATAGTATGAGAGGATTGATAGCTGTCTAATGTAGCTGAGAGTCACTAGGAGTGAAACCGATCCAAACCATTACTCGAAGGTTGTGGATGATAAACCTCTCATACCGGCACCTATGTCTGACAGGTGCAGACCCTCTCATTTATAGGAGATAGAGGGAGTTGGATTCTGAATGTGGAAAGATAAGCTGCAAGCCTGTGACTACCTTGAGGATCTTAACTTTCAAGAAGTTATATGGTAGTGATGTCGGACCTGATTTAGGAAATGCCTTTTAGTTTCATAAACTCATTCGCGTTGATGTTCTTGGAGAACCTCCGTTCAGACATATGTGCTGCATTTAGCAGGGTGAGCTCATATTTGGTTGAGCCCCATTGGATTGGTGCCAAGAATCTTCTGAGATATCTTTAGGGCACAATCTCTCATGGACTGAAATACACTGCCGAAGATGTGAGACTACTTGGATATACTAATGCTGATTGGGCAGACAGTGTGGTGGACCGTAAAGAGCACTTTTGGGTCTTGTTTCACCTTGGGATCTGCCTCGATATCCTCGATGAGCAGGAAGCAGAAGTTAGTGACACTGAGCACCACCAAGGCAGAATACATTGATGATAGTATGGCCCTCTATGAGGCAGTCTGGTTGCTGAAGCTCTTCAGTAAGCTGTTTGTGCACATGATGAATACCACTATGATTCTCTGTGACAACCAGAGGTGGAATTCGATTATTGAGGAATCCCGTATTTGACAATTGCTCCAGTAGATGGACATCAAATACTGCCTTATCTGGGATATGGTAAGTTGATGATCAAGAAGGCTCCATCACATTGAAATGATGTACAAGGCAGAGCCCTGAGGAAAGATCAAATTTGTGATTTTCCCGAACGACTTGGAGTCGTCGAGAGACCTTTGTAAAAGGGTCCTGCATGTTGCATACATTGAGCTATGGGAGCTCTGGGCGGCTTGCAGTTCTACTGGAGCAACATACGACCACAGGGCAACTCACCCTCTCCTGGTGGTGCGCACTGGAACAAGATGATTCGCTCTCTTGTGGGACAAGATGATTCGCTCTCTTGTGTAGTAGGATGATTAGTTCTCCTGTGAGGCTTGGATTGATGTGTTCTCCATGGTGATTGTAGCAGGATTGATGTGTTCTCCTGTGAGGATAGGATTGATTAAGTTCTCCTGTCGAGGCATCCTACCCATGCAGTTTGGGACTCATGGGAAGTACCTCTCATCTCATCAATGAGCAGGGAAATGAAGTTAGGGACCATAGTAGTACCGATGGACGCATCATTGTATCTACCATACTCCCTACGCTAGGATGACCTCCATTGATCTAGGACCAGTGGTACGAGTTGTACATACTATGACGCTGACTTCGGGTC
>APFE031313838.1:0-11092 GCA_000404065.3 Pinus taeda
TTAGAGCTATAAATAAGTAAAAAATGTGAGTAGATTGTGCAAGGCCAGCTACTAATACTTTCAATTCATAAGCTCACTGCAACAGATACTTGCAGAATTACAAAAACTTGCCAAGTGGTCTTCAATTCTAATTTGACCATCTTGCTTGGCAGTACCATCCTTCATATTTTCTAGAAACTCCTCTACACACTTTATTGTAACATAAGTAGACTCCAACAACATATCCAGTTCGATTATTATAATAGAAAAAACAAGGATCTAAAATTTCACCATCATTCAATACTAAATATCCCATGATAAAGAGCATAGTAATGAAATTGTTTCACCTAAAACACTTTGTACATAAAGAAATAACACTACAAATATCAATTAACTACACACCTGCCATCTTCATCTTCACAGTGGAAGAAGACTTTCCTCATTGGTTCTTGTGCATATGCTTGAAGGTCTAATCCTCACTCCCAGATGTCACTGATACCCAAATGTAATTTAAAATAGATGTTGCAAGATCAATGCGATGAATTGAAGGAGCCTTGGGATACTACAATATAATTGGGCATTCAGTTTAGTATAAAATGAAACCTAACAGCAAGTTCATAATCTAAAATGACAAATGTTAAGATCCTTCTCAGCAAAACCCAAAAGTAACCTTACCCTCAAAATAGCCAAAATAACTTATAGTCAAAACAACACAGATAATAAGTTAAAAGAAGGTGTCCTTATTTTTTGGAAGCAAATGGTAGGTGGGAGTACACTATTCACAGTTTGACAAAGCCAACACAGAAATTGGCTTATTCATATTCTTCTTCTTATTTGGGAGTAAGGAAACCTTGCCACTATATTAATCCAAGTATATTGTACATTTATCAATTCTCTCTCTTTCTTTTTCCATGTCTCTTTCACAATCTCTATCTTTCTCCCCCTTCTTTCTCCCTCTCTTGATCATGTTCTTTATCTTTCTCCATCTTCACAGACCTTTGAAGAGATCCATCTTCCCATAATGACAGGACATAATCACGTTTGGTGAAGTCTAGCTTGATCAGATTTTACTGGGCATAAGAGTTGCCAAAATCACAACTAATATATGCAAACCATATTTCTTTTCCGTACATTGAACATTAAAATCAGTATTAAAAGGTTGATTATAAATGCGTTAAAAGAATTACTGATTCAATATTCAAAAGGTTGATTATAAATGTGTTAAAAGAATTACTGATTTGCTTTACTTTAGGTGCCATGCATCTTGGTGCTTCTACATGTTGCATGCATTCCCACTAACTCTATGAGGTTTGGATATTTGATTTTGGTTCTTTATGTCAAGTGTGGCTATCCTTTTACCCTGCATTTATTTTCTAGAAAACCAACACTGATGTTGATCCTCTATATCCTTATCCACTTCATGAAGTGGAATAGCCCGAAATGATTGAAAAACCAGTCAAATTGAAAAATAATGTTTTATTGGGAGGAATTCATATGAAGGTATAGTGTGAGAGAATGTTGATTCTCATGATGTGATTGAATCTTGTTGAGTATTTTCAATGCATTTTTTGGAACTACATCAGTGATTTCAAGCATGTTTATAACTGTCATTAAAGACTGTAGTGCAAGACCTATATGGAATAGCCCGAAATGATTGAAAAACGAGTCAAATTGAAAAATAATGTTTTATTGGGAGGAATTCATATGAAGATATAGTCTGAGAGAATGTTGATTCTCATGATGCAAGTGAATCTTGTTGAGTATTTTCAATGCATTTTTTGGAACTACATCAGTGATTTCAAGCCTGTTTATAAATGTCATTAAAGACTGTAGTGCAAGACGTATATGACATTCAAGAACCATGGAAAATTAATTGCATGAAATAAGAGAGGTATGAGCTCCTATCTCCATGGAACATGTTGTCAAGGTATCACAATGCATCTTGGGTATAAATGAGATTTTAAAGGGGGAAAACTTAGAAATCTGAATATTTGTTGAGCATAACCTTTTTTGTTAAAGCACGAATATGAAAAAATGCCCTCCAAAAGGGAAGCAAGTAATTTTGTTGCATTTCTAGAAGTAAAGTCAATAGGTACATTTTTGCATTTCTAGAAATTCAATAGGTACATTAAACCACTGTCAGCTGTGCAAATACTCACATACAAGAATAGAAAACCCTAAGAGATCAAACATGGTAGTGGAGAGACAAGACATTTGGAATGAGCACATGGTGCGCTCTTCATTGTATTAGGTATTTAATAGAAGTACAAAATTGATGAAGTTTGATCATCTTTGACAAAGCCTCCTAGGGTTATCCCAAATAGGTATTTAATAGAAGTACAGAATTGATGAAGTGTGATCATCTTTGAGGAAGCCTCCTAGCGTTATCTAAAATATACATATTTTAATATACATATTTTGGTTGGTTATTGGATCAAGCCCATTATGGATCATGTATAATAAGATTGGAAAGATAAAGAAAAAAGCGAAATTACAATCATAATACATATAACAACAAAGTCCATTGGACCTTACCCATAATAAGAAAAAGGGATACCAACTCTGAAGTTTTTTCAACGCCTTGTCAACAAATGGCCTCAACTGCACACGAGGGCGAGAATGGCTTAGGACAACATTCAGGAGGAGGGCAATACAGTTCCAACCCCAACGCTCTGAGCCGCAACCCTTGATTGGGCCAAAGGCGAGGTCGAGATCGCGGACGCTCCGACTAACATGAAACGGATCGAATGGCCCTGGGAGACGATGTCCAAGCTGATTGTTCAGGTGCAGAAGATGGGGAGTATCATTGGGCGGAAAGGAGAGCTTGTGAAGAAAATGTGCAAGGAGACTAGGGCGCGCGTAAAGATTCTCGAGGGTGCTGTAGGCCTTACAGATCGTTTGATCAGGGGCCTCCCCACTGATAAAAGACAACCCATTTTGGCCATATGCGAGCACGAGATGATTGTCGAGGAAAACAACCTAGACCTGGTTCCTGAGATATTTACGGAGGATGGACAGCAGAAGGCACAACCGCATGCTAGTGGGTCTAGGTCAGCCAGATCTTATGATATTATTGTTGAATGTGTTCGATCTACTGAATCAGACACTGGATCTAATACGACAGTACGTGAAAAAATTTTGATAGGAGGTGGACAACCTTTTTACACAATGGGAAGACATATAAACCCTAGATCTGCCATCGATCCACCAGATCTCGCTTACAATCTAGTAAATCGGGGCCACGATATGGTTGATCCGTCATGTATGAATACAAATCTGAAGCAAAACTTTATCATATCGGTAGAAGGCAGACATTGTTGTGTACCTATGTTGCACGGGTGCGCGCACTCGGGGGTGGGGTTCTCGAACACATCCCGGGTTCCCGCACCTAAGTACCGAATTCAGGTACGGGTTCTTCCCAGACTAACCCAGAAGAACCGGGTTCTTCCATGAAGAACCGGGTCCTTCCAAAAAAAGAATCGGGTTCTTTTCCTTTCTTGGGTTCTTAGGTTCTTCAGGTTCTTCGGGTTGGGTTCTTCATAAAAAAAACTATATTAAAGATATAATTTTCAAGAGTTAAAAAAGGAGATCTAGATCAAACTGGGAACTCGAGTAACATACCAAAATTTGATATTTTCAGGACTTTGCTTGCAGGACCAACACACACTCCACCACTATGGAGTCATTAAACATTCAACCATCATCCTCAATCTGAGACTGCGTGCTAGTGGGTCTAGATCAGGTAGATCTTATGATATTATTGTTGAATGTGTTTGATCTACTAAATCACACACTGGATCTAATACGATAGTACGTGAAAAATTGTTCATAGGAGGTGGAAAACCTTTTTACACAGTTGGAAGACATATAAACCCTAGATCTGCCATCGATCCACCAGATCTCGCTTACAATCCAGTAAATCGGGGCCTGGATATGGTTGATCCGTCATGTATGGATACAAATCTGAAGGAAAACTTTATCAGATTGATAGAAGGCAGACATTGTTGTGTACCTTTGTTGCACGGGTGCGGGCACCCGGGGGTGGGGTTCTCGAACGCGTCCCGGGTTCCCGCACCTAAGTACCGGATTCAGGTACGGGTTCTTCCCAGACTAACCCAGAAGAACCGGGTTCTTCCATGAAGAACCGGGTCCTTCAAAAAAAAAAGTCGGGTTCTTTTCCTTTCTTGTGTTCTTAGGTTATTCAAGCTCTTCGGGTTGGGTCCTTCATAAAAAAAACTATATTAAAGATTTAATTTTAAAGAGTTAAAAAAGGAGATCTAGATCAAACTGGGAACTCGAGTAACATACCAAAATTTGATATTTTCAGGACTCTGCTTGGAGGACCAACACACACTCCAGCACTATGGATTTGTTAAGGATTCAACCATCATCCTCAACCTGAGACTGCGAGGCAGATGCAAGGGGGCCAACTCAAAAACTACAGGATCTTTTCGCGATGCAGTCAAAGGAAAGGAACCATTGCAACACAAAGCAGCACCCATAACAGAGCTGCCAGGCCCCTACATTGTGGAACCGAAGCCGGAATCACCCATGCTTACAGTATCTCTGCCGGAGGTAACATATATATACACAGATTTAACCCATAATGCTCTTATATGTAGATTTAATGGTTTTTGGCAAAAATCAAATGCCCTGCATCAATGGATTCTCACATCATGGTCACCTAACTGTGAAATATATCTATGCCTTAAGGGTTTTTTCATAGTTAGATTTAGCACAAAACTGGAACAAGACAACATCATTAATCAGGGGCCTTGGTTTTGGGGCAATTATGTGCTCTTTATCATGCCCTAGTTTTTGGACTTTGATGCCAATACCATGATAGTTTCAACAATGCCAGTTTGGGTAAGGATGCATAACCTCCCATTGCATTTTTGGCATCAAAAAGTTTTAACAGCCATTGGGAACTCCTTAGGAAAGTACCTTAAAACAGATGAGGACAGAGCTATTCGGGGAATCTTCACATATGTCAGAATATGCATAGAGGTGGACCTAAGTCAAGGACTACCAGATCACATCACATTGAATTTTAATAATTCACTGTGGACACAACCGCTTGACTATGTGAACACAACATTCAGATGTCGCGGCTGCTTGCAAACAGGGAACCTACAATATGCCTGCCCATTGGCTAGTAAGGAGCCAAAAGGGAACAAGAAACAATAGAAAAAACCCAAAGGTTGGCAGCATACCGAACTGTTGGAGGAGGAGGAACTGAAGATAGAACCCACGGACATGCAATTGAGACAGGAAAACATATAGAGAGAGAGAACCGGGGGGCCCAATTTGGGGCCAAATAACTTGATATAGCAGCAACAATTACAGCTCGAAATAAGCGGCACCAAACAAGCACATAGTTTCGAAGGATCGGAATCTGATAAAGAACAACCAATGAATACAGAGGAAAACCAGCTTGCTATAATTGGTCCCACTCCCAACAATGGAGGTTGGCGAAAAGTGGAGAAGAAAAAAGTTAGGAAAGTGTAGGCAATGAAATTTGATAATCTTTCAATTTTTGTTCCCCTTAAATATCTTATATTGTGCTATTATTAAATCAATCTATGTATTACTTTGGTCTAGCTTCATGAATTAGAGTTTGGGATACATAATTCATTTGGGATACAATGCTAATGAAATTGATAATCTATCAATGTTTGGTCCATTTAAATCTCTTATATTGGGCTATTATTAATTCAATCAATGTATCGCTTTGGTCCCGTAAACCAATTAGACTTTGGGATATTATGTTTTAGAGCATACATTCATAGTCAACACAAATGTATGAGCAAAATTAATGGCTACTCATTTGAAATTATTATTAGTTCTTATAAATTGAATAAATTAAGCTTAATTGCAACTAGGAGAATGAGGTGTTTTTGCATTTGAATTGAATTAACTAAATGTATGAATTATGTGTCTAAATTAAAATGAGTATGAAAATTTTAAAGACTGAAAATTTTCTTCAAATTGAAGATTGAAAATTTGAAGGATGGAAAAGAATTTCAAGTTTAAAAATGTTAGAAAATCTTATTAATCCTCAATATTAAGCAAAAAAATGTTTAGCAATATTTTTGTAAGAATACAATTTTTTTTTTTAATTATTTTATAGTCTCTAAATTAGTATAAAATTTAGGTGAACCATTTTTAGAATAAACGGAAATTGAAAAATCTTTTTTTTGTAGAAAACCATGGAAAATTAGCTCACTTGGAAACATTGGCCCCTATAACTTTCCTTGAAAAACAAAAAAAAATCAGCTGCCTTTAATGTCAATATTACAATAATAAAAAAAATCATTTGAATACATTACAAATATATCATAGATTCATCTTAACCTAGTCCAAAATTATATCATAGATTCATCTTAACTTAGTCCAAAATTATCACCAATATATTATTAGGCATTAAGCTAATTCTATAATATAACAAATATTCATATAAAATAAAAAATAAAAAAATTAACAAAATTAAAAAAGCCTCTGTAATTTTTTTAAATAATTAATTTATAACCAATATTTAATAAAACTAAAATTAAACAAAACATTTACTCTCATTTACATATTTTCATTTTAACTTATTATCTTTATATTTAATATATAATAAATATGAAAATCTATATAATAACATATTGAATCATTCCCCATTTAAAAAAAAAACGAGAATTATTAATCGCTATTTGTGATGTTCTTCTTGTTCTGGTAAACTCTCATTGATAATCGTGAAAAATTTTATTATAATATTTCTGAGTTGAAAGGAGATGAATAAACTAATGGGCATATATCAAACTATGATTTGAAACTAAATTCCGTTCTCAGTATATTGCTACAATCTCAATTAATGGAACAGAATTGAAATCACCTCTATTCAGTGATTATGCCAAAATGGCACGATATAGTCATTGTAAATGGCCAGTTACAAGGACCAACTCTTTTTTAATCAACGGGGACTGTGGGATTCCACTATTCACTAGTTTGTCTCTATTCTCATATTTTGGACATCCCTTAATTGGAATATGGTGATTTAATCTTTAGTGAAGTTAATTTAATTCAAATTCACTGGGCAGATTTTTGGAGATTCAATTTCTTATTTTAACTGCACATTTCTGAAATATTTTATTCAATTCAAAATATTTCTGGTATGAAGGTCTCTATCAAGCAACTAGTTCCTAGCATGATATAGCAAATGCAAAATGTCTGTCCCGATTGTAGTGGCTAGTGTAAGAAGAACAAAGTTGTTCAAGACAAGAAAGTACTAAAGGTACACGTCAAGAAGGGACTGCAGTGGGAAGTTGGAACTTGGAAGTGTACTAGTGAAAATACTCCTGGTATTGGAGGTAGTTAAGAATGAACCTAGTGGAGATAGTCCATATAATTAAAAGGAAAATGATGTTTCCTTCCTAAAATGTCTTTTATTCAGTGCACACAAACTCTCAATTCAAATGCCATCCTTTATACATAAGTCTCATCTGAAGGCGGCGTCAATCAATTGAATTGAAAGTGGAAGATACAGTTAAAATGAGAAGGACGATTCATTTTCATATTGGCTGAGACATGTTCATCACAAAGACATTTAGATGCCAACCCTTATTTCATATAATTAATCTGAAGCAGGCCATTACTTGAGAGTGGGGTAAGTCTGTAAAGCTTCAGCTTTATTTTTACCCGGCAATTTTAATGAGATTGCGATGAATAAGCAGGGAAATGACTGAGACGACATATGTACATTATTCTCTCTGAAAATTATATGCTTTTGAAAGAAACCAATCCCCATATTACTTGGTACAGTCACTGCTGCGTGGACAGAGGACAGTCTTTCAAGGTGAAGCTGATGAAGCATCGGACACTGGACACTGTAACTGGGGACATTGTTTTTGTATTGCAATTGAAAGATCACTCTAAGTTACGTTATGACATGCATTTCCTCAACAAAACTGTCAATACTCATCTACCAGAAATCGACTAATTTCTTCAAACTCTACAAGGGACTAACAAGATTGCTCCTTTCTCCATTACTGTTTATTTTAGTTATTGATGGTCTGAGCAGAGGCATTCTGTTGGCTAAAGAAAATTGACTAATTGAGAGATGAGGGTTAATAAGAACAACTGGTATTTCACATCTCATGTTTGTGGATGACCTGTTGTTTTCTAGAAAAATAAAGTAAGCAAACTACAAGCATTCCACAACATACTTTCCAGATTTGGGGTGGCATCTAGAATTATTATGAAAAAAGATAAATTTGTTCTCTGATTACTAGTATCTTGCCTCCAAGTCACTAGCACATTTACTAACAATAATACAAGTAACTCATTCAGAAATTAGGAATATGAAAACATACCAGGAATTGGGAATCCGCAAACAAAGAAAATCCAGTACGTTAGGAAGCCTGTGGAATGCGCTCATCTCCAAGCATAAATTGTGCTTAAACCTTGCTTGACAGGGGCTCCTCTCCAAGCATAAATTTTGCTTAAACCTTGCTTGACAGGGGTTTGCTGAATCATAAATCTATGCTCCTCTCCAGCTTAAATCGTTGTCAAACCTTGCTTTGGGCAGCGTTCAAGCACAACCCAATACATGACCCATATTAATATCTAGTGGCTCTCAATTGAAACTACCAAATGAAATGGTACTAAAGGGTAATTGTGAAATAATAATTAATAAGAACTTGGATCATATGCATAACTAGAAAAAACAACTCAAAAAGAAACTGTTGTTTTTTAAATGGGAGCAACTTAGAAACTGCCAAATGTAATGGTATGAAAAGGTAATTTTGACATAATAAATAATAAAAGCATGCATCATATGCACAATTAAAAAAAACAACTCAGAAAGAAACTATTATTTTTGAAATGGAAGTTTCTCAAAATTTAAGTTTTCACATGAAGGAAATCCCCAAATTCAACATTCTTAAAATTTTAATTCTAAAAAAAATGAAATTTAAAAAAAGTTGAAAATTTAACAGCCCTTGTTAAAAAGTTTAAAATATTATTCCAATTTTTTTTTAAATGACAAAAATCATATTTTAAACTTTTTTTGACGTGTAAAAATGGCTCCTTACTTCTCTGACGTGCCAGACGCCCAAGAACTCTGACGTATTCAATTTTGAACACTTCTAGGTCCCGCACATATGTGTTTTAATTTAGTTTTTATTAACCCATTTTAACCATGCTTACCGTGGACAAATTAAAATAAAAAAATTGAAGTGAAATCGAGGATAAAAGAAGAAAGACAAAAAGCACAAATCTAAACTGAAAAAGCCAACAGAAAAAGGAAAAAAACATAAATCTAAATAGAACGTATCGAGAAAAAAAATAGAAAGTATGGAAAAAAGCAAAAATCAAAACGTGGGGGTGCTTTTTGGACTTGGTGAGCGGACTCATTTTCCATCGCATAAGATAAGCCTTTGGCCTCGCATAAGTATCCGTTGAAAGAGGGTCTATATATACATTCATTCAATTTCACAGAATTTCAAACATATTTTCTCCTCCTCCCTCCTTTATCCACGGCCAAGATGTCTCTGTGTGGTATGGTGTGCTCCCTCTATCCATGGCCTTATTATGTCTGCAAGGTTGGCTGTCTCTGTGCGGTATGGTGTTTGGCTTACTATGTCTGCCAGATTGGCTGTGTCTGTGTTTGAGTCTTTGTGTTGTATGGTGTTTGAGTTTGTCTGTGTTTGAGTCTCTGTGTTTTATGGTGTTTGAATTTGTCAGTGTGTTTGCGTTATGTGGGTTTATGCTAGAGAGGAGGAAGAGGGAATTCGTTTTGTAACATTTCTCGGAGAAAACAACTTCAAGGGCAGGGCAATTGGATTTGGTTCATCCCTTGGAGTTACTGAAGGTTTCTGACATTCAGGTATATTTTATCTGATCTCTGGTATGAGAAGCAATTTCTTTATTATCTACTTTCTTTCCATTTACATTGAAATTTCCTTGTGATGAAGATAGCAACCACCACATTTGAAGTATGTTTTATTTGTTGCTATTATTTCTTCTCCTCTCTGTTATGAGAAGCAAATTCTTTATTATGGACCTTCTTTCCTTTTGTACTGAAATTTCTTTTCTTGCGATGAAGATAGCAATCGCCATTTTACCTCTGCTTTATTTGTTGTTGCTATAGCAATCGTCATTTGGACTTTGTTTTATTTGTTGTTGTTATTGTTCAAACCCTGCTTTAATGTACAATTCCAGTTATGTCTAAATGGTTCCATCTCTGTTCAAACCCTATTCCAATGTATAACTTCGGGTATGCAGAGATGGCTCTAGCTCTTTTCCTCTCAGTGATTTAACTAGGTTTACTAAATATAGCTTCTCGTTAACCCAAATTCTGGGTGTCTAACATATTTGATTTTCCATTAATCATATTGCATCATCATTAAAGTTTTACGTTTAACCGAACTATGTGGCCTTCCTTGGGAATGACTGTTTTTCTTCCATTAGATTAACCCTAATTTATTAATTTCTTAACTAATTTATGAAGCCTGTTTACCCTGTGTTTAGCAGTTAGTCTCTCCAATTCATTGATTTGCTTCCTCTGTAAGTTGAAATGCATGTTCTGCTCTACTTGTCTTGTTTTGGCTAATAGGAATGAAAAGCTTATTGCAGATGGGTGCACTTGTAGTATGGTCTTTTCAGCCTCGTCACCATAAAGACTACCATCTTCATTAATTTCCTTCAATTCAGGCTTTTTCTTGATGCATATTGGTTTGAGAAACTTGAGGTCTAGCTGGGAATCATTTTTGGAAAGCTTGAGGTCATCAGATCTAGTATCCTCGCCCCCCCACCTCGGCTGCTGGGTTCTAAACAGTGCTTACTCCTCCTGCCAGCATTACCAGGCACATTGCCATGCCCTTTTTCATTAACTTGGATTTGCATATCAATTTCGGTCTTCTTGGTCTCTGGGATCTCCGTCTTTTTATCAAATCTGCTTGAATTTCCAATTGGGTGATAATCTCATTCTCTGGAATCTGTCTTTTGACATCTCTGTCTTCTTATCAAATCTTCTTGGGAATCATTTTTGGAAAGCTTGAGGTCATCAGATCTAGTATCCTCGCCCCCCCACCTCGGCTGCTGGGTTCTAAGCAGTGCTTACTCCTCCTGC
>APFE031313843.1:0-19205 GCA_000404065.3 Pinus taeda
TGCAGTCGGTAGCCTGATGTATGCAATGATCTATACTAGACTAGACATTGCACATGTAGTGGGAGTATTGAGCAGGTTTATGTCAAAACCGAGAAAGGAGCATTGGACAACAGTGAAGCAGGTTTTCAGGTATTTGTGTGGCACTAGTGATTATGGTTTGTGCTACCAAGGAAGACCAAGATTAGACAGAGTGTTGGATATTCATGGCTTTGTTGATGCAGACTGGGCTGGAGATATAGGTTAGAGAAGATCTACAAGTGGGTATGTGTTTAACCTATTTGGAGGTGCAGTGAGTTGGATGAGTAAGAAACAATCTGTAGCAACACTATCAACTATAGAGGCAAAATACATGGTAGCCACTCATGCAAGCAAAGAAGCAGTTTGGTTGTAGAGACTATGTTCAAGTATGGGCTTAGTATAGGAAGCTATAAGGCTAGACTGTGACAGCCAAAGTGCAATTTTTTTGGAAAATAACCCTGCATGTCGTTCAAATACAAAGCACATTTATGTTCAGTATCACTTTTTGAAGGATATGATAGAAGACAAAAGGGTGTTGCTGGTAAAGGTAGACACTTTGAAAAATACTACAGATGCATTGACAAAATCTGTGAGCTCTGAGAAGCTCTCCTGGTGTAGAGAAACAATGGGCATTTTAGTGCTGGAAAAATGACTAAGCTCTCCTGTGGCCCCCTGTGGAAAGAAAACAACAAGTGGGAGAATGTTGGGTTGTGTTATATTCTTTCCACATAGTTAATAGGGGGTGTGAGGGGTACTTGTAACACCACATTATGGAGTCCAAGGCAGCGCCCCAGAAAATTTTGATTTTGGAACCTATGTTAGGTTGGGCTGACCCACCTATGGTTTTGTGCATGATTTTTGCACATGTTTTTTGGATGCGATGGTTTTTCAGTCCATGGTATTGGATGCAATGGTTTTCGGTCCATGGTAGTGGATGCGATGGTTCTCGGTCCATGGTATTGGATGCTTCGACATGTATAAATATGTATTATAACATTGAAAGGAACATAATGAAAAATCAAGTTGTAGTCCCGGTTTTTGGATCCAAGGGAATATCTTTGTGTATATGTGTTTTATGTGTTATGATCTCACATTATTTATTTTCTATATTTTAGACTTCATATGCAGGTAATTTCTGTATGGGGTTAAAACCTAAAGGTGTTTTGAATTTGAATTCCTTTGGCCATTTCTCAAACTTTTGTTTTAGTTTCTTAACATTTTTTGCATATTTTTTCTTTCATTTTTGCAAAAAAAATCCCCCTCAGCTGCTAGGGGTAGGGGAGGGGGGGCCTAAATTGTGTCTGAGTGTTAATCACCTTTGAGTGTTATCATTTTTTATATCTGGAATTTTCACTTGATTTCCTTTACTTACACTTGATTTCTTCTTTAGTTGCAATAGTGAAGGGAAATAGTCTTGTAGTTCTTTTGCTGCTTTGCGATCATCTTGTGTTTGTTTTGAAGAATTCTCTTTCATAGATTACATTTGCATGGTTATAATTTTCATTTCATGAAATAAATTCTTCATGGATTACATTTTTATAGTATTCACAGAAAGTGTGCATAGATTACATTTGCGTAGTTTTCAAGAAAATTATTCATAGATTACATTGTGTGGTTTGCAACTTAGAGCTTTGAATTACATTGAAAAATTAGAAGTGGTAGATTTTGGAGTTAATATTTTTAAAGAAGAACCTCTTTACTTAATCTAGCTATAATTCATCAAAATGAAGAGATTACAAATTTCATATTTGATAAATTAGAGTTCTAAGTCAAGTCATAATACCATTAGTTTCATATCCATTTACCCTTTGAGAAAATAATACCTTAATAACACAACATTAATAAAATTAATCTAAAAATTAATAATTCTTAGCGCTCTTTCCACTTACAGTAGATTAGTTGTAGGGCTTTGGAATACGAAATGTTGAGTTAGGAAGAGAAATCCAATTATTTGAGTTTTTCTCTAGGAAACTCTTCTTATACATGTGTTAAGCACGAGATCATATTGAATATGGTGAAGTGATTGTACCCATTTCATTAGCCAATATATAGTTATTTTCACATATTACAATGGTATCGAAAGGTACTTGGCGTCACTTGAAAGTAAACCTCCAATTGATGATGAGGAGGAGTCTTCAAGGGGATTGAGCTTGCTACTCTACCCTTGCGTGTACATCTGATCTACGACTGTCACCCCAGGTAATATTGTTGTATTTGGTAAACTTAGTGACCATAATCCTAGGCCTCTACCTTAGTTCATGGCAGAGGGAATATCTTATTGTATTTAGAACAAACATTGGGTAGACTCACTTGGACTTTTTGGAGGTTAATCTTTGCTCGAGATGGCATAAGCAAAGTTACTTGCACTAGACTAATTCATTAACTAGGTTTCCAAGGTAACTGGTTCCAAATGCTCATATCTATAAAGATTTTTACTTTGATCTCAATGATGTTGGATTTCATCACCAAATAGTAATTATTAATCTATGTGAAAGGTGACTTTGTATGGTTTCAATCCCTAGATTTTTTAGTGTGTGTTACCTTTTTTGTTTTTACTTTTTACAAGACTAGGTGTGGATTGTGAATATTATTTAAATTTAATAATAAAAAATTATTTGGATTGAACCTAATGGAAACAATGCCGAAAGCTACTGATAAACACCTTATTTTTAACGGGAACCCTAAACCTTTACCTAATTTTTCAAATGTTGGTCCTCTTTATATGGCTACATTTTCACTTCCCAGATTCACAGGGTTACCTGTATGGTTGATCTTAGCTTATTTAATTCCTAATACTCTGATAGCACTAGCTCAAACAATATTTTTACCTAAACTGATTTCTCCCTGTCAACATCATCAACCTGCTGTTGACCCTTCACCTTCCTCATCCAACGTGTCCTCCTCCATTTCTTCTTCTTCACTTGGTAAAATCCTTAATGCTAGTAACCAAATGACTAAGAGGAAGAAGAAAGGGGAGAAGAAGAAGAATCTAGATAAGAAAGTAGTCAACCAACCAACCATGTCCATAAGTATTGGTAATGTTGAGGGAACTTCTACAATGCATGGTAAGACAAAATATCCTTGCAAGATTTGTAAGGGTGACAACTTCCTTGTCAACTATCCTAGTATTCCTAAGGTTTTGGAAGTATGGTCAAATAATTCTTGTCAACATATTGTTGATACATCAATTAGTGATTCTCAAATTCTAAGGGAAAATATAAAGGTCAGGTTTCCTTGTAGGTTATGCAAAGGGACTCATCGTAGTCACCTTTGACCTCACATGGACGAACCTCAGAATTGTTGGAAAGGATCACTATTTCACAACAATAACTTCCAACTAATTATTGATCTAAATCCTAGTACATACTATCCCACACTTCCATTGGAGGGTGAGACATGTATCATTCAGGTTGATGGACTATTTGTTGATCAAGTGGTATAATCGATTCCATCTTGGTCGATCCCACTCTCCCTTTAGAGATTGAACTTCATACAACTCAGGTTCTTCATGCTACTTTAGATTCTTCTACACATTGGATCATTTTGTGTGTTTCTTTTGGATCCCATCCAAGTAATGAGGCTATTTATTTTAATTCAAGTAGACTGACATAACCTCGTGTTCCATGTTCCACCCATTTCCAAATCATTGTATAGGCTAATGGTAAGAATGTGCATCACACAAATGTAGATGAAGCTAATTCTATTAGTATTTTATTCTTCACTGCTTGGCAAGCTTTGGGTTCACCTCAACTTGTGTGCATTACACAGAATATGTTAGCTTTTAACAAAACCATTAGTGAACCTTTACGGATACTTCCTGAGTTACCTATTACCTTGGAAGGTAAAAATGTCTATATTGATATTATGGTAGTCCAAGTTCCCTTGGATTTTAATTTGATCCTTGGGAGAGACTATGTTTATGCCATGAAAGTTGTCATATTGACACTTTCGCATGATCTCCTTCCCTCACAGTGGAAAAATTGTGACAACTGATCAGCTTTCATATGTTGATCTCGCTTCAACTACCAGTCATTTGAGACCACTGAATGTTCCTTATATGGAAGTGGTACCTACCCTACCACAGGTTAATCATGTGGAAACCTATCCCATGTTTTGAGTTACCGATGCAAGAGATCCTTTCATTTTCTGATCGAATTCTTTTGACTTAGATCTGGTAGCTTACATAGTCAAAACATCAAGGGGATCAATAGGGATAAGAAAACCTCCAATTCACCATAATCAAGTTCTTCATTACGAGACTGAACCAATCCTTCTTAGGGTTCACTAAAATACTACGATGGACTCATTCGAAGGATGAGATTATGGTCAACTGGAGGTTTATTTTCTCAAATTTATAGGTATAACAGGATTTACTGATAAATTCTCCCATGTGTAGAAGAATGTGAAGTAACATGAAGAACCAGAGTGGTAGAACCTCCTCTTTTAAGCCCTTTTCAAACTCTTAAAAACATGAAAATGTTGTCGAGCACTTGATTTTTCAAACTCATAAAAGTAAATGAACAATCTCCCACTCAGTATAAGTTTACCACTTTTATAGAATGAGATAGGATTGTTTACGAAAAAGATATAAATTGATCAAACATGGTAAATATGGTTGTCTCTTTTATTATTTTAACCTTTTTTGGACCTCAGAGCCTAAACGTCTGAAAAAGAACATGACAAAGTTTACTTATGTTTTTCTTCTGACTCCCTAAAATTGAAAAACATCAAGCTTTATTTTTTCTAGCCTCATTAAATTTTAGGGTAAAAGAACTAAATGAGTTTCCTTTTGCTGTCTTTTTCAAAATCTTAAAAGAAAATGACATCAATTTATCTCTTTACTTGACTTGTAAAAATTAAACAGTACGAGACTCATTAAGCATGATGAGACCGAACCACTTGTTCTTAATGTTCATTAAAAATACTATGAAGGACTCATGCGAAGGATGAGCTTATAAGACAAGCATATGTTATTCTCCTCAAGATTGTAAAAAATAAAGAGGTACTTGCGAGTAATGGTGGGGGGAAATTGTGAAAGTAAACCTTCAATTGACCATAATCAAGTTCTTCATGTTCTCGGTACAACATCTAGGAAAATTTAGCTTGTGCTGAATTGGAGGTTTACATTCTCATTTTTCTAGGTACACGATTCAAAACATACAAAGTCACCTTTCATAGATATTGATAATTACTAGTTGGTGATGAATCCAACATCACCGAGATCAAAGTAGAAATATTTATAGATATGAGTGTTTGGAAAGAGTTACCCCAACAACCTTGTTAATGAAACAGTCTGGTGCAAGTAAGATTTCCTTCCAAAAAGTCCAAGTGAGTCTAGCCAATGTTTGTTCCAGGTACATCAGGATCCTCCCTCTTTCGTCACCTTAGGTAGATCCTTATGATTATGGTCACTAAGTTTACCAAATACAACAATTTTACCTCAGGGGATAGTCATAGATCAGACATACACGCAACGGTAGAGTAACAAGTTCAATCCCCTTGAAGGTTGCTCCACATGATCAATTGGAGGTTTACTTTCTCAATTCCCCCCCACCATTGCTGGAAAGTACCTCTTTATTTTTTGGAATCTTCAGGAGGATAACATATGCTTGTCCTATAAGCTCATCCTTTCGATGATTCCATCACAGTATTTTTAACGAACCCTAAGAAGGAGTGGTTTGGCATCGTCTTTCTTAACGAGTGTTGTACTATGTAATTTTTATGAGTCCAGTAAAGCGATAACTCGATGTCATTTTCTTTTAAGAGTTTTGAGAAAACACAAAAAAATTAAACTCATTCAGTTCTTTTATGGTAAAATTTTAACAAGCCAGGAAAAAATAAAGCTCAATGTTTTTTAGTTTTAGAGAGTCAAAAGAAAAACATAAGTAAACTTTGTCATGTTCGTTTTCATATGTTTAGTCTCTCAGGTTAGAAAAAGGATAAAATAATACAAGAGAGAACTCTATTGACCATGTTTGATCAACATATACCTTTTTCGTAAATAATCCTAACTCAGTGCATAAAAGGGGCAAACATATACTAAGTGGACATTGTTCATTTACTTTTACGAGTTCAAGCAATCAAGTGCTCGACAATCTTTTCATGGTTTTCAAAGTCTCAAAAGGGCTTAAAAGAGGAGGTTCTTCCAAAGTAACATGAAGAACCTAGCTATGGTCACTATGTTTACCAAATGAAACAACTTACTTAGGGGGGAATTTGTAGATCGAACGTACATGCAAGGGAAATGTAACAAGCTCAATCCCCTTGAAGTCTCCTCCACATGATCAATTAGAGGTCTTCTTATGAATTTCACCCCACCATTACTGGAAAGTGCCTCTTTAATTTTTACAAGCTTGAGGAGGATAACATATGCTTTTCCTATAAGCTCATCCTTCAGATGAGTCCATCCTAGTACTTTTAATGAACCCTAAGAAGGAGTGGTTTGGTCTCTTCATGAAGAACTTGATTATGGTCAATGAGTGATTTACTTTCTCAATTGTCCAAATCAGGTTCTTCAAAGGGAATAGAATAATCTGAAGTAACATGAAGAACCTGATTATGGTCACTAAATTTACCAAATACAACAATTTTACCTAGGGGGACAATCATAGATCAGACATACATGCAAGGGTAGAGTAACAAACTGAATCCCCTTGAAGGCTCCTCCACATTATCAATTGGAGGTTTTCTTCTCAATTTTCCCCCACGATCACTAGTAATCACCTCTTTATTTTTTACAAGGTTGAGGAGGATAACATATGCTTGTCCTATAATATCATCCTTCAAATGAGTCCATCCTAATATTTTTAACGAACCCTAAGAAGGAGTGGTTCGGCCTCGTCATGCTTATTGAGTCATGTACTATTTAATTGTTACGATTCCAGTAAAGGGATAACTTGATGTCATTTTCTTTTAAGATTTTGAAAAAGGCACAGAAAGGAAACTATTCAGTTATTTTACCATAAAATTCTAACAGCCCAGGAAAAATTATATCTCAGTGTTTTTTAGTTTTAGGGAGTCAAAAGAAAAACATAAGTAAACTCCATCATGTTCTTTTTCATACGTTTAGTATCTTGGGTCTAAAAAGAGATAAAATAATACAATATAGAACTCTATTGACCACTTTTTATCAACATATACCTTTTTGTTAACATTCCTAGCTCAATCCATAAAATGGGGAAACTTATACTCAGTGGGTGGTTTTTCATTTACTTTTACAAGTTCAAAGAGTCTATTGCTTGACAAATTTTTCATGTTTTTAAGAGTCTGAAAAGGGCTTAAAAAAGGAGGTTTTACCACTCAGGTTCTTCATGTTACTTCAAATTCTTCTACACATGGGGGAATTTCAACTGTTGCTTTTCAACCCCATTCAAGTAATGAGGCCATTTCTTTTGATTGGACTAAACTGAAAAATTCTTGTAATCCTTCTTCCACCCCTCTCCAAATCATTGTAATGGCTTATGGTAAGAATGTGCATCACAAAAATGTAGATGAAGGTGCTTCTGTCAGTATTTTATCCTCGACTGCTTGGAAATATTGGGGTTCCCCTTAGCTTATGCCTATTACACAGAATTAGTTAGCTTTTAACAGAACCGTTAGTGAACCTTTAGGAATCCTTCCTAAGTTACCTATTACCTTGGAAGGTAAAGCTGTGTGTATTGATCTTATGTTAGTCCAAGGTACCTTAGATTCTAATTTGATCCTTGGGCGAGACTATATCTATGCCATGAAAGTTGTCATATAGACATTCTTTCATGTGATGTCCTTCCCTCAGAATGGAAACATTGTGATCGTTGATCAGCTTTCATACGTCAATATTTCTTCAACTACCAGTCAATTGATGCCCCTGAATGTTCCTTATATGGAAGTGGTAAATACCCTGCCACAGGTTAATTATGTTGCAACCTATCCCATGGTTTTAGTTACTGATGCAAGTGAGCCTCTCACTGTGTGCTCCACTTCTTTTGACTTAGATACAATAGCTGACATGGTCAAAACATCAAGGAGGCAATTTGAATATGATTTTCTTATCCCTATTGATCCCCTTGACATGTGTTCCTTCCAAAGCATTGTTTTTCCATCATGAAGACCTTTTGAAAGCCATGATCAAGATCCTTATAAGGATAGTTCTTTTATTATGTCAACCACATTAAAAAATGAAACAGATCCTTATGAGGATTGTTCCTTTACTATTTCAACCTCGTTAAAAAATGAAACAGGGACTTATGAGGATGGTTCTTTTCCTATGTCAACCTCATTAAAAAATGAAATAGGTCTCATGAGGATAGTTATTTTCCTATGTCAATCTCATTAAAAAATGAAATAGGTCTGTTGAGCATAGTTTCTTTCCTATGTCAAGCTCATTAAAAAATGAAACAAATCCTCCCCTATGTGAGTTGAGTCTTCAACTAAATCTCGTAAATGTTAAGTAAAGTCTTTAACTAGATCTCATAAATGTTAAGTTGAGTCTTTCTGATCTCGTAAATAAGGCTTCATTTCATCCACCCATTAGTAACTTGTAGTCTACTCAAGTGAATGAAATGAAGTTTGGGGTGTATGTTCCCTTGCAATCATTATGTTGGGGGCATGAAAACTTATCTCAAGCACAATTCTCTCTCTTTCAAGATTGTGTAAAAATGAAACCACCCTTAAGCAAAAATTTTCTTTTTTTTCAAGTTTGTGTAAAAATGAAACTTATCTCAAGTCCATTTTGTTTATTATGTTAAAGACTCGTTAAACTCATGAAAACCTTGAGCTTCTTTTGCTATATTTTCATGCTCATAAAATGTACATGAAAATCATGAGTTTTTTCTATCATTTCCTGCTTAGTAATTAAATTAAAATTTGGTAAGATGAGTATATTTTTATCAATTTTTTGAACTTGGTAAAATTTACAAAAAATTGAAAACATGGAGTCCTCTTTTAAGCACCTTTTAGACTCTTAAAAACATGAAAATATCGTCAAGCACTTGATTGTTCGAACTCATAAAATTAAATGAACAACTGTCCACTCAGTATAAGTTTACCCCTTTTATGGAATGAGATAGGACTGTTTATGAGAAGGATATATGGTGATCAAACATGGTCAATATAGTTATGTATTGTATTCTTTTATCCTTTTTCGTACCTGAGAGACTAAACATATCAAAAAGAACATGACGATGTTATGTTTTTTTTTACTCCCTAAAACTAAAAAGCATCAAGCTTTAATTTTTTGGGGCTTGTTAAAATTTTACAGTAAAAGAACTAAATGAGTTTCATTTTTGTGTCTTTTTCAAACTCTTAAAAGAAAATGAAATCAAGTTATCCCTTTACTGGACTTGTAAAAATCAAACAGTACAACACTCGTTAAGAATGATGAGACTGAATCACTCCTTCGTATAGTTCGTTAAAAATATTAGGATGGAATCATCTGAAGGATAATCTTATAGGACAATCATATGTTATCCTCCTCAATCTTTTTAAAAATAAAGAGGTTCTTGCCAGTAATGGTGGGGGAAAATTGAAAAGAAAAGTTTGTTTCTTATATTTCAGGAAGTATGTCACTCTTGAAAATGACACTCCGTCACATATCTATTCGAGTTGGGGAATCCATTTATCTCATAGTTAATCAAACCTTATTGAAGTTATTCAATTGGTTTTGGGTATTATCATTGAGTCAAATGTTGCCAAGTCATTTTGTTGTGTCACCAATATGTTCAAGATAATAAACCTTAGTTCAAATTACGTTACAATTTGTAGCCTTCAGTCGCGTTGGCCATCCCTAAGTCAGTCCTTCCAAACTGTTATTCAAAAATTGACATGCGTTTTGTGTGGTAGGCTTTCCTACGATGGGTCGCTTCCTATCGACTCCATCTCATTATCTAGGAAGTTAATGTAGAAACCTTCAGTACCTTGAGGTATGTATGCCTTAATGACAGGTTTCTTGCCTTAAACGATAGGTTCTCATTATTGGCCTTCAATCGAACGATTCTATGAGTGTTCCAATTCAAATCATCTATTCACACTTCATATGTTGTACTAGCATTACATTAAGAGCCATTGTTATTATTGATGGTTTCTCTCACACTTGTTAATAGTTCACATCATTGACTGATAATCAAGTGGTTTCTACCATGTTCGACTTCAAGACATTTACTCACATGGTAAGATTCATACTATAGATTGAGAGATGGAGATCAAGACCCTATATCTCGTTTCATCCATTTAGGTTGCGAGGAGTTCTGTATTCATGATTATACGAAGATTTTTATGTTTGATGGTTGCATCCATCCTATATCTACTTTAACATGATGTATTTCCATACTGTGCTTTAAGAATTTTATGCTTTGAGTATGGGAATTCCTACCTCAGTGATGATTACTACATTACATTGTAATCCTTGATTGATTGTTGCAGGTTTCTAACCATGATCTCCAATCCAATCCTTGATATGATAAAGTGCTTCATTCCTCAAACTTTTATGACTTTGCACTTTACGAGGCAATCTCTTATATGTCATTTTTCACATTAGGAAATTGATAATCAAAATTGAATCTCTTAGCATCCATCGAACTGTCATGAAGCAGGCCCTTGCAATTCAACAATTTATATACCTTGAATAATGTGTAATTTTTGGATCCGCAAGTGCAATTTCTTCCACTATAAACTACACAGATCTCTATTCTGTCTTCCACTATAAACTGTGTAGGTAAATCAATAAAAGTAAAAAATAAAAGGTGAGATCTAGAAGCATTGTTGAGTGAATCATTCGAACAGAAAGCATCTAACTCATGTTTATTTTAGCCTAACCTCCATTTTGATGGAACTATTCCCACTCCTGAAGGTTCCCTCATCCCTCTTTTAGTGAATCTCATCCTTATACTAAGGATCTCACACTAGTTCCTTTTGGCCTATTAATCAAGCCATAGGTGGGGGAATTGAGGGAGGCTACTGAGATTAAGTTTATTATGGAGGAAATAGGTTGGAGATATTATCATTCTTGGAGAGGATTGAGATCAATGGGAGGAGCTTCACAACATCAAGGCACACGTTTTGTAGCTCCTTTATGTTTATGAAATTAATACAAACAAGCATTTATTCTGAATTCATTGTTTAATGGATTAATTCATCAATTTCATGGATGTTTTTTGTTATTAATATTCTTCCAGTGGACTGTTCTTATTTATATTTGTGCATTGGAATGATGTTGTTACTAGTCTCCTTGATCACTAGTTTGAATTATTGAATTACTTATGTTGCACATGCCTTTGTTCCTTTGTTGTTTCCATGTGTGCAGGGCTAGATTCAAGCATGGAGGAGCTATATTGAAGCACAAAGTGGGGTCATCATCAAGCATGTTGTAATAAGGTGTGAATTTCCTTCTCCCACCTTATTAGCTTATGATTCAAGAAACAATAGATTCGGGGAAGGAATTAGCTTGATTTTTTGTTTGTTACTAGTTTCCTTTTAGGATCTAGGGAGATATTTCTTGCTAGCAAGAGGATTTATCTGCCTAACACAGATCTATGATCAACTCAACAACAATATAGCCAACACTATGTAAGCTTATAAGCAATTGCACAATGGATTGGAAGCCTTGGTATGAGTACATTAAGTGCCTTCTGTAGGTGCACCTGGGGAGGTGATATAGAAGGATACTATCAGACAAGAGTTAAAGCAATTGTTTGAACACATCAGACAAGAAACTACCTAAAGTGACTTAGAGGTCACTAAAGGCATTGCTCTACAATATGTAGTTGAGATAGTCAATTTGCATATGAAGTTAGTCATGTTATGGAACAATGTACAATCAGACTCCAAAACCATATATCTAGATGCTTTGGATGGAAATATGAGATGAAAGCTATACCTATGACAAAGAGTCAAAGGCATAACAAAAAAATGTAGAGCGTCGTATCAATATATTACAACAAAGCTCCATGTTAGAGTCACTAAATTACAATTTCCCAAACTTGAAGACAAATATGTCTATTTTTTGTATGTTTTAACCCTCTACAAAAATTTCGTACAAAATAGATTTTAAAAAATAGAAAAATATACAATAACAAGGGCATAAAATATACACAGATGTTTTCTCCTACAACCCACACCAGGAAAAAAAAATTGATTTTTCATTGTCGCGTTAGGAAAATGACCATCGGTTTGGATCTTTCACTATCCATAAATGTGTCCCAAAGCTTTCCACTGCTATGCTAGGATCCAAATTATCCCAAAGAAATTGAAATTCCTCGATCCCATCATTCAAAACCTTGTTTTTGGTTTGTTGCATAGTTCCATAGCCATTTTTTGTGCATATGTGGAAGATTCCATTAGGAATTACACATAAGTACGCATTGTCTTACACTGTGACCTGCGAACATGACTTAACACATGTGAAAATAAAAGTTAAATTCTAGAAGCATTGTTGGTCAGATCTATACCATCCAACAAACTTTGAAGGGTTGTCTATTCAGTTATGATTCCTCATATCATGGAGCAACTCCCTCTCTTTTTGGAATCCGTATCCCATAATTAGTGGATCTCATCCCTTGGAAAATGGATACCAAACTTCCCACTATTGTCCTATAAGTCTAACCTAGGCTAGAAGATTGAGGAGGATTGTTGGAAGTAGGCTTATGCAGCAAGAATAAGGTTGGAAGGCTATTCCTTCAAGGAGAGGGTTGGAGATTGTGGGAAGGGACTTGCAACATCAAGGTTTCATAGTTGTAAGATTAGTCTCCATTTTATTAATATAAAGGCAATTATTCTTTCTCAATTATATATTTGTAGGATTCCTTGATCACCTACAAATATTGTGATTGCATATTGATTAGTTTATGATACATGGTTGAGTTAATTATTCCATTTATCTCTTACATTATATATTGGATGCTTTGATCTTGTGTTTGTTTCTGCGTGTGCAGATCTCCTTGAGGACATCATGGAGAAGCTATGGGAAGCAGCAAGAGGATCTCTAAAGAATAGAGGAGGAGCATATGGTCGAAATATTTGAAGGGGACTTCATGAATCATTTCTATTAAAAAATAAGCGTCCTCTATCATCGTACTTGTTTTAGTCAATCATAGTCTAGAGAAAGGTAGTAGTTCCTAGCTATTTGTTACTAGATTTATTTGGAGTCTAGGGAGATTTCTCTTGTCCACTAGAGGGATAAGTTCACATAACAAATTTGTGACTCCACTAGGGAACGCCTCACGCTCCATTATTGTTCTTGTTTGACCTTTTGAATATTTTGTACAAGATTTGCTTAAGTATCTATAAATCTTTAAAAAATTGATTTTGGGTTTGACATGACTTGTTTTTTATATTTTCCAAAGTTCCCCATTGTGCACACTTAGGCTTTAATAACAATGCACATTTATGTGTACTTCATTTTTTGAAACTGAGCATATGTGCACTAGTTTCCTCTAGGACTCGCACACATACCTAAAATGCTTGAAAATTTCAGTTTTATCCTCATCAAGTCTATAGTTTTTGGTTTTTCCTAATTAGTTACACTTGTTTGTACCTTCTTTCAGTCTCTGTCAGTCTAGTTGAGTGCTATGAAAATATTTTCATGTGGTTGTCTTGTTTTTGCAAATTAGGGTAAAGTCTCATCCGATGAATGGTCGTTCTATCAAAAGAGAGATATGTTGCTTTTGCCTTGTTGACTTTATATCTATATGCTTTCGATTAGATGAAGTTTTGAGTCTAGTTTTATCTTTTGTGAAAGATTATTTTGTGTGTCAAAACTACTAATTTACTGTTGGGTGTGGAGCTTGATTATCTTCTTTATTCAAAATTATTACTGAAATGGACCCCAGTTCATAATGGGACAACAATGCCACCCATTATTTGCACTACAGAGTGGGTAAAGGGGTAGGCAAAAACGATCTTTAGGAGCCCCACCATGGCAGGGATTGGGGGCAGCACCCCTGAAGCGAAAAATAAATTTAAAACTTCCTTGTAAAATTTTGTAATTTCGTAGTCAATCTCGGTCGTTCATTAGGCAGAAAGATGATGGTAGAGGTTTCTTAATATAGGTTGTCATTGATGTCAATATGGAAGTGTTTGTGATGGAAAATTCTTGTGACATGTGAGGTTTCCCATTGATTCGCATTGATCATAATGCTACTCATGGAAGACCCAAGAATTGAATACATACATAATAGAAGTAGTGGACTCAAGGGGGAAGATATCGGAAGCCATCAGAAGAGAAAGCCAAAGAGTAAGAGGAAGAGGTCATTGGAATCCATTGAGAAGAAAAGTGGAACACATTGGTGGAGCAAGGTAAACAGTGTTATTGAAGGATCTCAGAACCCAATCGAAGAAGCAAACTGTGGAAAATTTTTAAAAAAAAGACCGCAACACATTGGAGTTAACATATCAATAGCATATTATATCAACGACTTTATTACATGTCACGTTGAGATCTGCAATTGCAATTTGAGTTGCAGATGCGACTATTCCAATAGAATAAACTCTAATGTAATACCACTTCTGCCACTACTAAAAGTTACATATCGAAAGTCTTTAAAGGGGTCACGCTAAAACTGTCAATCGCAATATGTACTATGGACCCAATGGTTCCTTCATAGTATGCCTTAATACAATATCGCATTTTCCATATGAAATTTCATATGACAATTCTTAATAGGATGTTACGGTAAAACCTTTAATTGCGATATAATATATGGACCTGATAGGACTATCGAAACAGGTTTATTGTATTATCACATCCACAACGATGGAAGTTATGTATTACAAGTCTTAATGAGATGTCACATAAAAAACTGATTGTGATAGTATTGCGGACCACTAATTGCGATAGAGTGGTGGACACCAAACCACTCATTGCGATAGAGTCTATGGCCTCAACGAATTTATTAACAACTTCTTAACACTATATCGCATCTGCTCCATCGATAGTAGGGGTATCAGGATGTTATATCATGAAGCCATAAGGTTGCGATTGCGGGCGTTCAGAAAAATTACAATTGTGATTAATAAGGTGGCATGTGGGACATCCACATGGGCCTTGGATGAATATTAAAAAGGGCCTCTCTGATATATTATGTAATAATATACCTCTGAAAGTTGTGATTGTGATTAAAGCTATGACATAGCATGTGGGGACCTCTATTGATGTGATTTCCATAAATAAAAAGGATATGTTATAATTTGTTGAATATTAACAAAAGACTCTCTGATATATATTTTTAATATACAAGTGATCCTCCCTCCAATATATGTGACCTTTGGTCATTCATGAAACTCGTATAAAAAATGAGTTAAAATTGTTCAATTCAAGGAGGGGATCTCGGGCATTGATTACAGAGTAGGAGAAAAATTTCACAACTCTTAAACTTGAAGGAATAGAGAAAGCCAAAGGTCGAGTAGGAAAAATAAGCCAAAGGTTGATCGAGTGAAGAAGGAATCTGGAGGTCCAAAAGAGGAAGAAGAAAGTTGAATGTCGAGCTTCTCTTGATTGGTTTATTCATTAAAAGGATTAGACCTATGATGAATCCATTAAAGCAAAGCCCATGATCTATTCAAGGGTAGGATAGACAGGACTGTTTCTAATGGAATGCATAATGTGAAGCCATGATGTTCACACATTTCAAGTACTCCTGAACCGTACTCTTGAAGCAACTATTGTGATAGTTAGAACAAAGGGTTGAAACAAAGAGTTGTTTGTGTACGAAACTTAGTACAGTTCATTGTAGACACATTGAAGTTGTGTAAAGATTATTGAAGATCATGATCGCTATTTGAAATCAACATGAGGCAATTTTGTAGACTTTGTTTGGGAAACATGAAGAGTTGTGAAGACTCCTTCATATGAAGACAGGTTGTCATTGATGTAGTAATGAAGTTGTAGATTGACAGAACATAGTGTAGAAGATTTTGAGAGAAGTATAATACAATCAAAACATTTCTTGAAAAAGAAAAACAATAGGGTCAGAGCCCTTAGGGTTGGTGCCTCGTAATTGGAAGGATTGGTGTCCTTGGAGTTGGTGCTCCTAAATCTAAGGTTGGTGACTTGACAAGATAGGGTCGGTGCCATAGAGGTTGGAGCCTCAAAAAAGACCAAGTTGGTGCCTGGCAATGGGTTGGAGCTCTATATATATTGTACCTGATTTATTGTAAATATTATATTAATAAAATGATTTATTCCTATTGTTCATTTTGTGTTCTAAATATAATTCATTTAACTAGTAAAATTAGCAATTGAAAATAAATATTGATTCATGCCCCCTCTCGGTATTTCCAACAAAGTTATGTTTGATTTAGGGTTTTTGTTTCCCTAGAAGGCAACCCCTTGCTATATATGAGGGAATTTTATTTCATTTATGTAGATGTGTATGCTGAAGGGGAACGAGGAGATTGTGTGAGAGAGAAGAGGGAATTACAATGGATCTATTGTAGGTTGTATCTCTTCATTTTGCAGGATTATATAAAAGGAAGGACTGGTTGTTTCTCCATGGACATAGCCAAAATTGGGCAAACCACGTATATCTATGTCTATCTTGTTTTATGTGTTTTCTGTGTTTATATTTCTGTAATATTTTATGTGTTCCATTACTCTTTAATATATAATTTTCTAACATTTACAAGATTAGGTATTGTTTTTGAAAAATACTTCTTATGTTAGTTTCAAAATCAAAAGTTCATTTCTTTCTCTTGGTGAGGTGTTCATGAACTATATTTTTACTACAAGTGAATTCATAACATTCAATTAGGGAAAATTCATTTGAGTGATTATTGGTTTCTTGTTGCATTTTGCAAATTTCTAAGTGATTGTATGTTTAGAAGAGGAATTTTTTGATTTCTTATTTTATTGAGCAAAGTGAAAATTTGAAGTTATTTTGAATATTTGGGTGATTTGAACTTGGATATATGCATTTTAGGAAAAGCGATATAGTGGGATTTAAGGTTTTTGTTTACATTTCTATTGAAAAAATTGAAAGACTCTTTCCTTACTTTAGATAGATTTCCATTGAAATGAAAAGATTACATTTTCATTTTCAACTGCATTAGGATTTGCATCAAGTCATAATTTCACCAATTTCACATACATTACCTTTGAGTAAATAACAAATCTTAAAATCAATCTACAGATTTTTATTTTTTTAGGGTTCTTTTCCACCGATAGTAGATCGGGTTGTAGGGGTTTGGAATAGGGAAGTGGGTTAACTTTCCAAAGCTACAAAAAATGGCATTATCATCTTGTGATAGGGAGAAAAATCCATTTACTGCAATTTTTCTCTCGGAAAATCTCCTTACAAATGAGTCAAGCACAAGATCATATCAAACCCAGTGAAGTGATCAACCCCACTTCATTGCCTATGATAGAGTGATTTACATGTGTTATCTCAAAATTAGACCCTGGAAGGCTGCATACCAGGAAGACTTCAAGTAACTGTTTCAAACCTACTTTAGGCTGAGGCTTAGCCTCCTCAACCTGAGAGGGCTCTCTCAAAAGGGTTAATGATTTTAATTATAGATAAGATGGCTAACTCTTGTAAAACAACTGTGACAAATACGAATGGTGGAAACAGATTTAACAACTATCCATTCGGCTTATGGAGTCAACAACACCTCAATATCACAATGAACTCAACCTTACATGGAAGTCAGGGCATTCAACATTTAAACATTTAGAACATAAACTCATATGGGACCACACAGTTTATAAATGTATACAGGAAGTCAGAGCACATTCAGTGAATTTTGAGTGATTATACATCCATACCACTGTAAGAATTAAGAAAAGGACAACATCACATATTCTGATCATAAAAATTCCTTCATGAATCCTGAGAAGCAAGGTCAAATATGCATTACTGAGAATGAGTCTTACATGAGCCAAATACAAGCTTTTCCATAAAATTTCCAACCATGAGTACATTGATGCCTCAGCTATATATAGAGCTCTTTACATAACTGATATTCCTCCTCAAGCATGAGGGGAATTCGAATTCATCCTACTATGGCACCTAATGATACTTAAAACTAACTATTAAATGCAAATGACACCTAACTAGGAGTCCTAGAGACCTAATAGAACTAGGAGTGTAACTCCTTATTATGATTACAACAACCTTATCTAGATATTTAAAGCATTCTTTGACACCTAACACTCCATGAAGTTGAATTTGATGAAGCCTCCCATGTGGTCATCTGACTGCTGAAGACAAACCCTAGAAATTAGGGAACATGTTTCCATGTTTTTAGGTTTAGGATCCCTGAAAATGGCACGTGGGACAGAGCCTTTATCTCCTCATCCATGACACAATTTTCGAAACTGAAGGAGGTTTTTGTAGTCCATGATGTCTATAACCAAAACCTCTCTTGGTTTTTCAAAATACTGCTCCCGCTGTCCAGAATCGATCTTTGATGTTCCTAGAAACTAGGAGACTATTCCTTCCTCTGTTCTGGCTGAAAAATGGGTCTTGGGATAGAGCTCATAACTTCTTATAAAAAATGTATTTGGAAAAACTGAAGGAGGTTTTGGTGAAAAAATCCGTGTTGAACAAAAACCGCTCTTGGTTTTTTGAAAAACCTTCCCTACCTCACATAATGTGTCTTTTAAAAACAGGTGTAAAACAGAGAAATATGCATGTGAAAAACTGCACCTAGAGCAGTTTCATAGCGCAACTTTGGCTCATCATATCTCCCAGATAGTAATGGATATGAAGAAAGTGGAAGAGGTGTTTGTACTTCAGTATCTTAGGAATGAAAACCTCTTTCACTTTTTAGAGAGGCGTTTTCCACTGCTCAGGAAAGCTTCCGGAAGTTAACTAGTAAAATCCGTTTTTTCTGCTAAAACAGGCTGCTACAAGGGTTTCGTAGTGCAAAATAGGATTTTTACACTGTCTACGCTACGAAAACGTGGATTCGTAGCTAGTTTTTAAAATTTCTCCAAAATCATGTGAGATATGACTTCTAAACACATGGTGAGGCTTCTAGGACATGGCATGAGGCTATCAAACTTTATTTGAAGATGGACATGAGACTCTAACCCTATGACTTAGACTCTAAAACATAAAATGACTTGAACATGACTTGACCATGTTAGGATATTCTGACACATAGGAAATAGTTAAGTTCAACTTGGTCTAGTATAAAGTTAGGTATAGAGTTAGGTAAAGTGTTTTTCTTTACCGTTGTACATTTTGTAACTTACAATCCGACGGTCACGATAT
>APFE031313843.1:21152-87199 GCA_000404065.3 Pinus taeda
CTGGGTCCTCATCACCCCAGACTATCTTCGGAAGGCCCTTTATTTTCCACTTTCTCATATTTTGGTGTCCGGTCCTAACCACCCGGAGCGGAAATACTTGAAAGTTGTTTTGATTGGCTGTATCTTTAGGGACTTTTAGTGGGTGCTCTGTGCTCTTAGTCGACCTAGCATTAAATTTTTTGAGTCTTTAGTTAGATTTCTATACAAAGAATTCAAAGTGGCTGACCGATCTCCCAGACGGTCTCGTAGACTTCGTGGTCTCTCACCACCAAGTACAGAGCCTTCTCCGAGAAGGCGCAGAGGCAATAATATCGGTGGGTTTCGTCCCACTGTAATTGACGCATCGGGGATTGATCCTCCCCTCGGGGGCAATAGTATTGAAGCAACACCTGGTACTTTCCGGTAGGAACAAGAAAGGAAACCCACCGTTCCTTCTCAAGTTCCCTTACGAGCGGAAGATAGTATTGAGGTAGAAGAACTTTCAGAGTCGTTAGCGGCTCCGAATTCTCCCCTACCATCAAGTTATCCACACGTATTGCAATACGTTGGAATTCCGTCGCAAGGACCGGCAATTCCAGGTTACGCTACGCACTTACCTTCGATGACCACTACGGGAAGCACGGCTTCTACTAGTGCTACGACTGCACAGACCCCGGTATCTGTGCAAGGAGGTGGAACTATTTCCATCCCCTCCGTCTCGTTATTCAGATCTTTTACTAGCACGTCTGCTGTTGGGTCTACTTCCATTCCATCCACGAGTGGAAGTGCCCAAACAAATGCTTTCGGTTCTGGGTATTTCCCATTTGGCACCCAATCATTGGGCATTCCCTCAGCTCTGTTCGGGGCTGCCACGTCCACAATGAGTGCGTCGGCTTCGTTCCAAGGTTTTCCATTTGGAAGTGGTCATATACCGCATTCCAACCCTACGATAGGATCCATGCCTTTTTCTTCAGTAGGACAAAGCAGTAATCCTTTCCAAGGTTGGAATAACCCTGGGCTCAGCAGTGTCGAAACTGGGAATCCATTCTACGGCCAATATGGGAACAGACCGTATACCACAGTTAGTTCATTCCAAAGCATTCCTCCCCTAGCTTTGGCTTGGAATCCATATCAGGGATTATCAACTCCTTACAGTCCTTTTGGAGGAAACTTTGCAGGGTCTAGTGGATATACGGCCGGAGTTGGTCAAACTCCGAGATTTACTGGGTCACAAGGTTTCCCTTTTGGCTCAGCGGGTTCTACAGGATACTTCGGGCAGCCTGGTGCCTCCCAAAATCCAGGCCAATCTTTTCAGAGCTTCGGGACCGCCGCCCAGTCAGGGTGGAACCCCCAAGCTCCGCTTAGACTTCCGTTTCTGGCAACGTTAAACTTGCCAGACCTCACAAAGTTAACTAATGACCCAATCAACTACAATCCGACCTGGCCTCCGGTCCCGACCAAACTCCCTTCGGACATTCGAAAATTCGAAGGGAAAAGGCGGAGAGGACCCCGGCGACCACGTAACCACGTTTCACTTATGGTGCTCATCCAACTCCCTGATTGATGATTCAGTTAGGTTGAGATTATTTCAACGCACCTTAACTGGTAACGCGGCTAAGTGGTATATAGAGTTTCCTGGGGGCAGCTTTTCATCATTCGCGACTTAGCTAACATTTTCTTGAACCATTTTCAGTTGCCCGTCCGGTATGATGCCGGAACTGAACTGCTGGCTTATTAAAGCCGAAATCCCTCTGGAGTACCGCCTCGAGTGGTTCTTGAAATCTTTGGTACCTGAGATCTCCACGGACGTCTCCATGTCAGGGATCTATTCCGAGGAGCAAGCCATTTTTAGGGCCCAGCAATTAGAACTGATCTACTCTCAGTCTGGGATCCTATCAAAGTACTTGCCAGATTCTCCTGGGTCTAAGGTCGAAGTAGCTAAGCCGAAGCCAGGCCCGCACGCAGATGGCATTGTTGGGTCAGTAGACACAAATACGGTGAACTTGTTGAATCAATTATAGCAGTTGTCGTTACAAACTGCTTCTAACAACCAAGTCACATCGTCTAATTCTTCCACTTCCCAAACTTCTTCAATTAATGTCGTCCAATCCGATAATCCCAAAGGAAGTCAAAACTCCAATGGGAAGAAGAAAGGACGAGGCAAGAAAAAGAACCAGGATGGGAAGCCTGATGCAAATAAATCCGGAAACAATGCTGGTGGGGGTAGAAATGAGTCGAAAAAGAAAGTTAAGTTTCCATGCAAGTTATGCGGTGGAGACCATCTAACTCATCTTTTCCCTAAAATTGAAGATGCTCAACGCTTGTTAGGACAGCAAGGGACTTCCAGTTCCCAAGCTGTGTTAACCAACCCTTTTCCCCAAGGGTAGCAACTTCTTGCTGGCGCGAGTTCAAATCCTGGAACCTCCACAGGGGGCAACCAGGAAGGGGAAAAATCTTCGAATGTTTTCATGATGGGTTCTAACGTCGACGTGGCTACTCGGTCGCATGATTACGGTGAAGCCGAAACGTCCAAGGATAAGGCTGTTCCCGGAAGTACTGACCTTCATATTGAGCGACCCTCTGTTGAGACTATACCACGGATGCCGAAAGGCTCCGCTAAACGCGAGACGATTAATCCTAATGCTAGGGCAGCCCAGAATTACTCCATTGTGGAGGATCTAGCCCAGAGTCCGTGCGCTATGTCCGCTTTAGAGGTTCTCCAGTCGTGTCTGGCTCAAAGAAGTGCTTTACTTTCCGCCATAGGGGCAGTAGATCCGGCTAATTCTTTAGTGCTCACTTCCGACATGTTAAATGTCAAAAAGCGACTCCCTCATCACATGGCTTTTCAAGTAAAGTCCACATACCGGAAAATCAATATTTTCCGAACCACTATAAATGAAGGGGCTTCCACGTGCGTTATGTCAATGTCATGTTGGAAGGCTATCAGATCACCCTCGTGTTAGGATATTCCGACACATAGTAATAGTTAAGTTCAGCTTGGTCTAGTATAGAGTTAGGTATAGAGTTAGGTAAAGTGTGTTTCTTTACCGTTGTACATTTTGTAACTTACAATCCGACGGTCACGATATGTAGTGATCCGACGGTTCATTCTCTCCTCGGTATTACCGACACTTGATCCGTGGCTTGACACACGATTGGTCCATGAATTCTATTTAAAGCGCATGGAGGGTCATTTGTAGGTTCACCGTGCATGAGAGAAGCTTATGTAAATTTTCATTCTTTTATTAATAAATTGCTTGTAGTAGCCATGTTGGCACAGGCCGTGGACTGTTTCCCTCTCTGAGGGTTTTAACCACGTCAAAATACTGGTGTATTGATCTGTGATCTGTTTGTGAGCAGTGTCCTTCTGATGTTCTGTCTGAGGAACTTATCCTGTATATTCCTACAGACCATGACATAACCATGACTTGATACAATAATTGAGAAACCATGTAAGTTGTCCAAAAAATTTTAACGAAGTTTTACAGTGATAACAACATGTACTAAAAATGGTTCTGAAAGGTACTTTGGAGTCACATGGAAGTAAACCTCATATTAGACATGTTGAGGAAGTTTCAAGGGGATTGAGCTTTGTTACTCTGTTGTTGCATGTATGTTTGATCTACAACTGTCTCCCTAGGTTAAATTGTTTAATGTTGTAAACTTACTGACAATACTCTTATCGATTCTACCCGAGGTAATGGTGGTGGAGAAGTCTCTATTGTACTTGGAATAGACGTTGGCTAGATTCACTTGGAAATTTATGGAGGGTATTCTTCATTCGAGATGGCATAAATGAAGTTTACTTGCACTAGATCGTGTATACTAAGTAGGTTATCAGCATAACTGGTTCCACCTGCTCTATCTATAGCCAATTTTCACTTTGATTTCTATGACATTGGATTTCATCACCAACTAGTGTTTTCACTGTGAAAAGCTTGTTTGCATGGTTTGAATCCTTATATTTTGTAGTATGTGTTAAATGTTTGTTTTTAATTTTTAGAGACCTTAGGATTAGATTGTGAATACTATCTGATTTTGTGATAAAATGTCATCCTATTTGGTTTACCAAGGGAGTCATGTAGAATGCAAGGTAAACACACCTGAATACACACCTAGAAATTAGAGAAGACTAAAAATGAAATGTCAAATTCAACAAGATGTAGAGCCTCAAAAGAACCTGAAACATGGACAATTTTACAATTTGAGATAGTAGAAACCGAAGTGAATCCAACACAAGAAGTAGAATCAGGTTTAGCTTGTTCTAGACCAAAGATTACAAAAGTATTTCAACTGAATTTGATATTGGTGATGTTTCAGACACTGAACTAACTGAACCAGAAATAGAACAAATTGAGTTTGAAGTTTATGAACCTGAATGAAATTCGATTGTTATAGATCCTACTCCTGAGCCACCTTCACCTCAAAGGAAGCTAATAATTATGACTAGATTACCTCCTGGATTAATTACCATTGAAGATATTACTAGAAACAAAGAGGGAGAAACACCTCATCTCCATTTACTAGAGGTGAATATTTTGACACAGTATTTCATTTCTCTCCTTTCTGACCCGACCTTTGGTATTCTACCACCACTATAAGAAAAAAATTCATTGGTGAGGGTCATTCTTGTAACAGACCTTCAAGGTCTATCACCAATGTCACATATGGTGACAATCTTTAAAAAAGGATTGTTGTAAGTGTATGTAGTGATGGCCCTTTAATGTTTGTCACCAAAGCCATTTTCATTGACACTTTTTGTGAGGGTCATTAAAGGCCCGTCACTAATTCTCTCCTTGGTGACACTTTTGGTGAGGGTCGTTAAAGGCCCATCACTAATTCTCTCTTTGGTGACACTTCTAGTGACAATCTTTTATTGACTGTCACCAATGATATTTTTGGTTACTTTTGCTGACAGTCAATAAATGTTCGTCATCATTGATCATTCCAATGACTTTTTGATGACGCTTCATGCTTGTAAATGGTTGTTGTAAGTGCATATAGTGATGGTCCATTAACGTTTGTCACCAAATCCATTTTCAATGACACTTTTGGTGAGGGTCATTAAAGGCCTGTCACTAAATCTCTCTTTGGTGACATTTTTGGTGAGGGTTGTTAAAGGCCCATCACTAATTCTCTCTTTGCTGACACTTCTAGTGATGATATTTTATTGACCATCACCAATTCTCGTTTTTGTTACTTTTGGTGATGGTCAAAATATGTTCGTCATAATTGATCATTCCAATGAGCTTTTGATGACTCTATGTACCTGTTATTATATTTTTTGTTAAAAAAAAATGATCTAAGACCATTGTTGTGGAGTCGTTTTCATTATATGTCCAAGGTCATAGTGATTATAATAGTGAGTGAATTTGTTAGTAATTAGTGTATATCATTTCCCTTGAGTCATAACAATGTAATTTTCCTATGAACCAACATATGATTAATCTCTATTAGGTTTATTATCCCCAATTTCATTTAAATAAAGTTCCACTAGTGTGTGTAGGAACTATATTATTTAATACATAATCAAGCTCTTTCAATTATATTAATGAGAGAGACCTAACACTCCTCAACACTCATGGTACACCTTAACATGCTTTGAAATAGTAAACTAACATTCCTCGACACCTCACATGTCTTGGAACATCTTTGCACCTAGAGCATCTTTGTACCTGGAACATCTTTGTACCTAGAACATCTTGCCATGACTAAGATGCCCAAGCACATGTTGGCATGCCCTACCATAGCATAGCACTCCCCTATCATGCATTGGCATGAACTGTAGTCCCTAGCATGCCCTAACACACCTTCGCATAATATTTCATTGACAAACATTAACACTTGGCACACATTGGCACTTTGCATGTATTGAAACATATTATAAGTATGCCTAGCATGCCCCTTTTGAAAAAGACAAAGTCCTGACTTGTTAACCCTCTTATGTGTTCATGTCCTTGCATTTTAACTTGGTTATTCCTTTTGTTTCCTTGAAACTCCTTGACACATATTGGCATACTCTAGCACCATGCACTTCCTAGCATGTCTTAGCACCTGGCATGTTGTTAGAGTCGGTCTTGTCAGTCCTCCATCAGAGATCAAATCTCTTTATGCATTTCATTTTTAGGTGTCCCGCTTCATTCATCTAGCTACATTCTGCTAGGGGCATGCCATAATCTGACGGAAAAGGTCATGCTAGTCATTTCCCCTCATTTCTAGCTCATGTTGGCTCAGGTCTTTTGTCAATGATCACTAAAGTCGATGGCAGTCAAGGTCTGGTCCTTTAAAGGACAAAAGTCATTTTTTAATAGTTAGGTCTAGGGATTCATCAATTTGGTTTCAATAAATCCATGCAAGCCAGAGTGAGGCCCTTACACAGTTATGATTCAAAGAGTTTCATCATCATGTGGATAGACTTCGACTCTTCTTCAAAACTTTGTTTTGAAGAAAAGTCAAACAATGTGATTAGTGATAAAATTTTCAAAAAAGTCGTCAGTTGATTTCTTTAGATGCATTCATGGTTTCCATGGTCAAATATTCTGCCATGGAATCCCTATAAAGAGTTCCGAAAATTTCATCATTTGAGCTAAAATTTCAAAGGGAAAGTGAAAATCAGTGTGTTTTAAAGTCAGTGAAAAAGTGTCAAAACATAACATTAGAAAAATGGGTTTTTGAAGAAGCAAAAATTGAACCCATGACTTATAAGTCTTTATATACAAGTTTCCACCAAAATCAAAGCCATTGTGCAAATCATGTTCATTAGGAGACATTGCAAAGTGACTAGGAGTACATCGTGCATGTTTAAGCAAAGTAGGAGGCAGTTTCCAGGGCGTGGCGCATATACACAGGGGCACGGCACAAATAGAAGGCGTGGCGCACACAAAGTCACCCCTCAGTTCGTTTTTTCAATGGGTGTGGCGCACACACAAGGCACGGCAGACTGGGTTTTTCACGCGGCGCACACCCACAAAGGGCCAAAACCATGCCAAATTTCCTCAAACTTCTTGTGAAGCCCATCAAATTGACAGGTAGGCTCTATGACATAACTTTTTCATCAGAGTTTATAAATGATATGGTGGTTTATGGCTATGTTTGAATGCAACAAAACTCATAAAATCAACCACATGAAAACACCAAAGGCCATGGTTGCTAGGGTTTCATAATTGTGGTATTGAGGCCAAGGTTCCGTTTTCACCCACCATTTTTCCCTATCCTCCCTTTCTCATTTTTCCTATTATCCCTACCCTAAAACACTACCAAACCCTATTCCCTTTCCCCTCCTCTTATTTGTCAACATAACACCCCAAAACCCTACCTTGTCAAAACCCCAAAACCCTACCCTATCAAATAACCAAAACCCCCTACATATCCCCAAACAAACTTCTCCCCATAACCCCTATCCCCATCATATTACTCCCTTCCTAATACTCCCTTTTTCATTGTTCCCCTTGGTGACAGATATCACAAGAGCACCCAACTTCACACCATCATCAAAGGGCAGCCTAAGTACATTACACATAGCAGTCATGGCATCACAACATTCATCAGAGTATGAGATGGAGACATAAAGTGACTCATCCTCGGAAGAGTAGGCTCCCAGGAGACATCACAAGAGTGGCAAACATGTTAGGGATGAGCCCACTACCCTCGCTGAATTACAAGCATGCCCTCTTGCCATATCATGTTTCTAGCACCTAGCATGTTTTGAATTTTGTCAAATGGTGGCTAATGTCAGAGTTCATCATGATTTGGCCCGTCTTTTTGTGCTTCACCTACATGGAGGTCAGTTTATCTTGGTCGGGGTCACCTTCACATTGACACCCGAAACTATATCAGTGGCAACAGGCATACCAAATGTTGGAGAACAGTGGCATAAGAAGAAGAAGGTGGATAGGAAACACTATGAGCCTTACATTAAGGTCAGATTCATGAGTCAGCTCAGAAGAGTCTTCCCATTCAGATATTTGAAAGATGAGTATGCTCCACTCATGAAATTGATCATGAAGTACTTCAGCTGTGAGGGGAGGTTCTCTCGACTATATGCCTATCATATCAGGTTGCTCATGCACTTTACCAGGGTGAGGATGATGAACCTCCCATTTTTCATTTGCAGCAACATAGAGAGGATGAACACCTTCATGCAGCATAAGACCCCTTAGCAGTAGCTTAACAGTGTTTATCACTTTGCTCTTATCCGGATTTTGGTGGATCATTAGCTGGGATTGCAGGGCATTACTTGGGTTGATTTCATCTCCCATGACCTCTTCAACACTTCACAGGTACTATCAGAGACAGAGCATGAGATAGGTGGTCCTTCTCATCAGTATGAGTGCCATGAGACCATGACTATGCCAGTATTCGTGACATATCAAAGAGGTGGTAGGCACTTGTTTGCAGCAACAAAGCAAGTGTTAACTCCACCCGGGGTGGAAGGGGCCTCACTTTCGATATTGACTACATAGGTACAGGACAAGGGCAAGAACCCCATGCATGATGAGGGGCCATCACGTGAACAGGAGGTCGACTTCATCCTCATTCAGGATGATGATGCAGATGTGCAGAGTGCTAGACTTAAGATGACCATCTAGGAACAAAACACGTAAATCCAAGACTTGTCACTCAATATGGAGAGGGCCAAATGGATCATCAAGTATCTAGAGCAGAGGAACAAGCAGCTCGAGGACTAGCATGAGATAATGGAGCTACAAAACATCCATGAGAATCGACAGGTTGCCCAACAAAGGAGGATCGAGCTCACTACCTTGTAGCAAGACATCAACAATGACCGTGAGTCCTGGCTAGATCGGATCAACATGCACCTCGAGAGACTACTAAAGAAGGCCGATAGAGACAAAACCATACTGAGGTGGATGGTTTATCATTACAGGGCATGGAACATGAGTGCAAAGGCCTAGATAAGAAGCTTAAAGGCAAAATTGAGCAAAGCTACAAAAGATGCAAAAGAGGCAAAAGAGAAAGATTGGCTTGGAATCTTGGCTGAAGCTTTTGTGGCCCAACATAGTGCCTCTTAGAGAACCTCCAGCCCAAATTTCAAGAAATTTGGGGAAATTTTGGTCACATGGTAATTTTTGGTCAAAACATAGGTTTTTTCTCCATATGCGCCACGCCACTGGTGCAGTGCTTAGGATTGGGAGCTCCAAATGAAAAATGGCTTGTATTTTTGGATTCAGCATGCAAAATCACAACTACTGGTGCTTGAAAAGGAAATTTGGGCATGATTTGAGTCTCCAGGAGGTAAAAAACACTCAAAAAATGACCTCTCTGCCCCTATTTTGACGCACAGGAAGCAATCTTGGGAGAATGAAGATTTGGAGGGGAAAATTAGCACCAAATTTTGAAATTCCACTTGGGTTGGAAAGTAGACACGACAAGATTTCCAACAAGCACACTTGGGCACAATTTTGACTCCTTCAAGTGCCCCAAAATAGGCTCCAAAGTGGCATGGTGCATATAGGGAAAAAGGCCAATTTCACCTCTGTTTCGTGAAATTTCGATTCACGACTTCTTCAAGTGGGCCCTCTCATCTACACTTCACTTTTTCGGCACCTAAGGCAG
The DNA here is from genome assembly GCA_000404065.3 of Pinus taeda. Classification (NCBI taxonomy): domain Eukaryota; kingdom Viridiplantae; phylum Streptophyta; class Pinopsida; order Pinales; family Pinaceae; genus Pinus; species Pinus taeda. The sequence continues at coordinate 30,708 of APFE031313843.1, forward strand.
AGTTTAAAGCATTTTCACTCCATATTGGCTTCTATCCAAGTGGCAAAGGAAGGCAAACAGTCACCCAAGCCATTTGTCATGTTTGTAATGCTGCACCTGTAGCTAATGGTTGGCTTTCCACCTCCATTTTGTAATGATTCGAGTAACTCCCCAACCCTTGGGCGTTCTCTCTCTTCATGACATAGTCTATATATTGTATGCAAACTATTTGCAAAGGGTTGGTTGGCTTGTAACTTCTGGGAGACTGTGGGAAAGAAACTTTGTTTCTTCATTGTATATTTTGACAAAGGATTAATGAAAGGCAACGACTCTATTTCATGAGATTCATGTGGTTGTGAGTGTAGAAAATGTGTCTCTTATGTTTCATATGTACTTTGTTATGTTTCATAGTTCATTTCCACTGAAATTTTCTAAGTTAGATAAGGTATATTTCAATTTTATTGCTCTGCTTGTGGGAAAATTTCATGTTCAGTGTTCTTTCTTCTGTTGAAAAGGATTCATGTGCGTATGCCCTTTTCACCCTCCCAAACAATCTCTCCATTCCGTGATATTTCAAGCTAAATTGCTAGACAATCCACCTGTCTTGCCTCATGAAGTAATATGTGCCTTTGTATTTCATCCTCTGCTCATTGCTTTCTGTTGGTTCCATACCATCCCAAAAACACAATCATTCATAAAAATTATTTCTTGTATCCATATTCACTTACTAGCCTAAGAATCAATATTTCACTGTAAGTCAGCTCTGACCGTTTCGTTTATCTATTCACTGCGTGTGACTCAGAGAGAGCCCTCTCCTTTTTTGGTAGGGCTAGCTACCAGACTGAGCGTGGTTTGTGGTTACCCTGAATTTTTCCTTCCTTTAGCCTAAGGTGGATTTAGGTGCTAACATAGTGGCGACTCCACTGGGAAGAAAATGGTTTGCTTGAAGATTATTTTGCCCCAATACATCTATCAATCTCAGATCTGATGGTTGATGGTGAACAACGATTAGACATAAGAAGACGGCTAAAATCATTCACCTGGCAACTCCATTCACTGAAGAATCCATCAATCAATCCTTCATGGTGACTCCACTGCAAAGAGATCAGTAGCTTTGAGATTTTCAAAATGGAGCAGGTTGCAAGAAGATATGCTCCCATGAGTCGAGATCACCTCCCAGGTTTTCCAAATAAAATTCCGAAGGTAGATTGACCATGGAATCTTCCTACATTTAAAGATGATGGTAAGAAGGACGTTTCTTTACATCTAGTTCTATTTCACATGCATATTCACAAGTTCAAGGTTCATTTTCCTGAAGATTGCTTAATGAAGATATTCCTGGCCACTCTAGAAGGTGAAGCCCAATCTTGGTATGAAAGTTTGTCGCCTGCTTGTATTTACTCTTTAAATGATTTTCATGCCCTGTTCATTGAAAGATAAAAAGACTCTTATCCATCATTAAATCTAGTTCATGATTGTTGCAAACATGCTTCTACTTTTATTGAAAGCCTTGAAAAATACTATGAGGATGATAATTTTATGGATGATGAGATCATGGAAGCCTTGTACGAGAATCCATTTTAGCAACATGAAGAGAAACTAGAGGAGTCCCATCAAGATGCTCAGGAAACATTGCAGTAGAATCCAGATCTTTGTACGGTGGAAAATGAAGGAATTTTTCATCTTGACAGTTAACGTGAACTACATCAAATAGATCAACAGGTTGAAGAGTTCCATATGGCTGAAAGTGATGAAAGAAAAAGTGTCGATTCAGATCTGTCCATAGAAGAAGACATCATGCAAGGAAGGCAAGTTCTAATTCTAGAATGTGATAATGTCAAGTCACCCATTTCAGATTCAAATTTAGATTGTGACGACCAAGAAAACCTTGTACTAAATCCCATGAAAGAGAACTTTGCTGCTGAAATAATCTGGGATGAAGAAGACAAAATTTTGGATCCGAATGTTTTCATGTCAACAAAACACAGTCTTCATGAAGAGGTAATCCAGTTGGCTCATGAACATCAAGATGAGATATTTGATCAAGCAAGTGAAAAAGTTCCTTTGGATGAATTTATGGTAGATGAGAGAAATGTTAGTGTTAGGTTTCAAAAAACCTCTGAAGTTTCTTTTCTCATGATTGATGAATGTGATGAATGTAATGAGAATCTGGCCGTCATATCGTATGAAGATGACCTACCATATATTCAGACTTCAGCAGACCAGACTATTCAAGATTCCCTTTTAGATTCTTCCTTATATGTCTCATGTTTTGAAATGTGTTTTGAAGAGGAAATGGGCTCATCCACTTGTTTAGAAACTTTTGAGGACCAGGACCATACTTTTTCTGAAGAACATTATGAAGGAAGATCAACATCAACAGAAAAAGACATCTTGTTTCCTCAACAAGAGGTAAATCTTCATGTTTTTCATGATCCAATGGAAAATCTGTTGCAGTCAGCAGGGAAGGTAATTATTGCAGTATTCAGTGATGAAGGAGATCATGGTCAACTGTGTTTTTGGATGCCCAGTTACCAGTATCTGTTGTTGACCAGGAGATCTGATCAAGAGAATCAATCAAGAAGGCATCTACTTGATTGGTTATATTGGAAGACACATTACACATGATTTTACATATTGCATTATTATGTAGGTGGCTGTCATCATAATTTGAAACCCTCAAATCTTGATGGACTGCTGCCATTGAATAAGTTTTGTCAGTTCTTGTTTTAGTTAAGTCAATCATGAGTCATTTTCTTTTGCATTGAGTCAGTTTTTTCATTCATGTTGGTTTCATAATTAAGTCGATTTAAGTCAAGTTTCAGTCAATACATGTGTCAAAGTCTTGTGTTGTTTGTCGAAATAATGACTCCATAGCCCAATGGACAAAGGCATTGTCTGCTCACCCAAAGATCTACAGTTCTTGGCACCTCCAAGGAGTTGGAGATACCATCCCCCATTGGAGGCAATGTTAGAGTCGGTCTTGTCAGTCCTCCGTCAGAGATCAAAACTCTTTATGCATTTCATTTTTAGGTGTCTTTCTTCACTCACCTAGCTGCATTCCACTAGGGGCATTCCATAATATGATGGAAAAGGTCATGCTAGTCATTTGCCCTCATTTCTAGCTCCTACTGGCTCAGGTCTTTTGTCAATTATCACTAAAGTCCATGACAGTCAAGGTCTAGTCCTTTAAAGGACAAAAGTCATTTTTGATAGTTAGGTCTAGGGATTCATCAATTTAGTTTCAATAAAGCCATGCACGCCAGAGTGAGGCCCTTACACAGTTATGATTCAGAGAGTTTCATCGTCATGCCGATAGACTTCGACTCTTCTTCAAAACTCTGTTTTAAAGAAAAGTCAAACAGTGTCATTGGTGATAAAATTTTCAAAAAAGTCGTCAGTTGATTTCTTCAGATGCAGTCATGGTTTCCGTGGCCAAATATCCTGTCATCCAATCCCTCCAAAGAGTGCCGACAATTTCATCATTTGAGCTAAAATTTCGAAGGAAAAGTGAAAATCAATGTGTTTTGAAGTCAGTGAAAAAGTGTCAAAACATAACATTAGAAAAATGGGTTTTTGAAGAAGCAAAAATTTAACCCATGACTTCCAAGTCTTTGTATACAAGTTTCCACCAAAATCAAAGCCATTGCGCAAATCAAGTTCATTGGGAGACATTGCAAAGTGATTAGGATTACATCGTGCGTGTTTGAGCAAAGTAGGAGGCAGTTTCCAAGGCACGACGCATATACACAGGGGCACGACGCACACAGAGCCACCCCTCAATTTTTTTTTTCAATGGGCGCAGTGCACACAGATCCACCCCTCAATTTGCTTTTTCAATGGGCGCAGTGCACACCCATGAAGGGCCAAAACCATGCCAAATTTCCTCAAACTTCTTGTGAAGCCCATCAAATTGATAGGTAGGCTCTATGACATGACTTGTTCATAAAAATTTATAAGTTATATGGTCGTTTATGGCTATGTTTGAATGCAACAAAACTCATAAAATCAACCACAAGAAAACACCAAAGGCCACAGTTTCTAGGGTTGCATAATTGTGGTATTGAGGCCAAGGTTCCATTTTCACCCACCATTTTTCCCTCACCTACCATCTTTCCCTATCCTTCCTTTCTCCTTTTTCCTATTATGCCTACCCTAAAACACTACCAAACCCTATTCCCATTCCCCTCCTCTTATTTGTCAACATAACACCCTAAAACCCTACCTTGTCAAAACCCCAAAACCCTACCCTATCAAATACCCAAAACCCCCTACATAGCCCTAAACAAACTTCTCCCCATAACCCCTATCCCCATCATATTATTCCCTTCCTAATACTCCCTTTTTCATTGTTCCCCTTGGTGACAGATATCACAAGAGCACCCAACTTCACACCATCATCAAGGGGCAGCCTAAGTACAATACACACAACAGTCATGGAATCACAACATTCATGAGAGTATGAGATGGAGACACAAAGTGACTCATCCTCTGAAGAGAAGGCTGCCAAGAGACATCACAAGAGTGGCAAACATGTTAGGGATGAGCCCACTACCCTCACCGAATTACAAGCATGCCCTCTTGCCATATCATGTTTCCAGCACCTAGCATGTTTTGAATTTTGTCAAAGGGTGGCTAATGTCAAAGTTCATCATGAGTTGTCCGTCTTTTTGTGCTTCACCTACATGGAGGTCAGTCTATCTTGGTCTGGGTCACCTTCACATTCACACCCGAAACCATCTCAGTGGCAACAAACATACCAAATGTTGGAGAACAATGGCATAAGAAGAAGAGGGTGGATAGGAAACACTATGAGCCTTATATTAAGGACAAATTCTTGAGTCAGCTCACAAGAGTCTTCCCATTCAAATATTTGAAAGATGAGTATTCTCCACTCATGAAATTTATCATGAAGTACTTCAGCTGTGAGGGGAGGTTCTCTCGACTATATGCCTGTCACATTAGGTTGCTCATGCACTTTACCAGGGTGAGGATGATGAACCTCCCATTTTTTATTTGCAGCAACATAGAGAGGATGAACACCTTCATGCAACATAAGACCCCTCATCATCAGCTTAACAGTGTTTATCACTTTGCTCTTATCCGGATTTTGGTGGATCATCAGTTGCGATTGTAGGGCATTGCTTGGGAGGATTTCATCTCCCATGACCTCTTAAGCACTTCACAGGTACTATCAGAGCCATAGCATGAGATAGGTGGTCCTTCTCATCAGTATGAGCACCATGATACCATGACTATGCCAGTATACGTGACATATCAGAGAGGCAGTAGGTACTTGTTTGCAGCAGCAAAGCGAGTGTTATCTCCACCCGAGGTTGAAGGGGCCTCGATTTTGGCATTGAATACACAGGTACAAGACAAGGGCAAGAACCCCATGCATGATGAGGGGCCATCAGGTGAACAGGAGGCTGACTTCATCCTCATTCAAGATGATGAAGCAGATGTGGAGAGTGCTAGACTTAGGATGACCATCCAGGAGCAGAACACGGAAATCCAAGACTTGTCACTCAATGTGGAGAGGGAAAAATGGATCATCAAGTATCTAGAGCAGAGGAACAAGCAACTTGAGGACCACCATGAGATCATGGGGTTGCAAAAAATCCTTGAGAATCGACAAGCTGCCCAACAAAGGAGGATCGAGCTCACTACGTTGGAGCAAGAGATCAACAATGACCGTGAGTCCTGGCTAGAGCAGATCAACATGCACCTCGAGAGACTGCTGAAGAAGATTGATAGAGACAAAACCATACTAAGGAGGATGGTTTATCATTATAGGGCACGAAACATGAGTGCAAAGGCCCAGATAAGAAGCTTGAAGGCAAAAATGAGCAAAGCTACAAAAGAGGCAAAAGAGGCAAAAGAGCAATATCAGCTTCGAATCTTGGCTAAAGCTTTTGTGGCCTAGCATAGTGCCTCTTAGAGAACCTCCAGCCCAAATTTCAAGAAATTTGGGGAAATTTTGGTCACATGGTAATTTTTGGTCAAAACACAGGTTTTTTCTCCCTGTGCTAGGATTGGGAGCTCCAAATGACAAATGGATTGTATTTTTGGATTCAGCATGCAAAATCACGACTACTGGTGCTTGGACAAGAAATTTGGGCATGATTTGAGTCTCCAAGAGGTCAAAAACACTCAAACAATGACCTCTCTGCCCCTATTTTGACACACAGGAAGCAGTCTTGGGAGAATGAAGATTTGGACGAGAAAATGAGCACCAAATTCAGAAATTCCACTTTGGTTGGAACTAGACAGGACAGGCTTTCCAACAACCATACTTGGGCACATTTTGGACTCCTGCAAGTGCCTCAAGACATGCTCCAAAGTGGCGTGTTGCATATAGGGAAAAAGGCCAATTTCACTTCTGTTTCGCAGAATTTCGATTCATGACTTCTCCAAGTGGGCCCTCTCATATACACTTCACTTTTGCGGCACCTAAGGTAGAATTTAATGAATTTTCACTCCAAATTGGCTTCTATATAAGTGGCAAAGGAAGGCAAACAGTCACCCAAGCCATTTGTCATGTTTGTAATGCTGCACCTGTAGCTAATGGTTGGCTTTCCACCTCCATTTTGTAATGATTCAAGAAACTCCCCAACCCTTGGGCGTTCTATCTCTTCATGGCACAGTCTATATATTGTATGCAAACTATTTGCAAAGGGTTGGTTGGCTTGTAAGTTATGGGAGACTGTGGGAAAGAAACTCTATTTCTTCATTGTATAATTTGACAGATGATTAATGAAAGGCAACAGATATGTTTCATGAGATTCATGTGGTTGTGAGTGTAGCAAATGTGTCTCTTATGTTTCATATGTTCTTTGTTATGTTTCATAGTTCATTTCCAGTGAAATTTTCTAAGTTAGATAAGGTATAATTCAATTTTATTTCTCTGCCTGTGAGAAAATTTTATGTTCAGTGTTCTTTCTTCTGTTCAAAATGATTAATGTGTGTATGCCCTTTTCACCCTCCTAAGCAATCTCTCCATTCCATGCTATTTCAAACTAAATTGCTAGACTTTCCATCTGTCTCGCCTTATGAAGTAATTTGTGCCTTTGTATTTCATCCTCTGCTCATTTTTGTCCATTGGTCCCATACCATCCCAGAAACATAGTCATTCATAAAAATCGTTTCTTGTATCCATATTCACTTACTAACCTAAGAATAAATATTTCACTGTAAGTCACCTCAGACTGTTTCGTTTATCTATTCACTGAGTGTGACTCGGAGAGAGCCCTCTCCTTTTCTGGTAGGGCTAGCTACCAGACTGAGCATGGTTTGTGGTTACCCTGAATTTTGCCTTCCTTCAGCCTAAGGCAGATTTAGGTGCTAACACATGCCTTGACACTATTTGGCACATGTTAGCACACCCCGCAACTATCTGGCACACTCTATCACTTCTTGACATTCCCTAATATTCCTTGGCATGCCTTACTTGTGCTTAGCATACCTTGTCACTCCCTCCTTGGCACAACAACTAAAACTCATTGACACTCCCCGACACACCCTGATATTCATTCACTTCCATGGATTTTTACCTAGTTCTCCCTTGTGTTGTTCTATTACTACCTAACACTCCTCAGCATGCATTGGCACTCTCTAGCACACCTTAGCACTCTTCAATATGCTCTACCACTTCATAGCATGCATCACACTCCCTGACACACATTGGCACTTGGAAAGTCTTAGCATGCTTGGCATGTGTTGAGATGACTTGGTATGTTTTGACATGGTTTAATGTTAAATATATTTAAGATTAGTTAATGGAAACTAGGTGAGGATAAACAGAGGAAGATTTGGTGCTTATAATGCATTGACACTTGGCACTTGGCACCTATTGGCAACTAGTGTTGGTGTGCCTAGCATGTCCCTTATGGAAATGGTAAACTGATGACCTATTAACTGTATTATGTGCTCATTTCCTTGTAATTTAACTTGTTCCTCACTTTTTTTTCCTTGATAATCCTTGGCATGCATTGTCACACCCTTGTACATCTTTGCATGCCTTAGCACTTGGCACATCTTAGATTGTTCGACATGTCTTCGTATTATCTGGCACATGTTAGCATTCCCTAGCATTCCCTAACACAACTTGGTAGTCATGACCTCACAACTAGCATTAAATTTTTCCATGACTTGGTAACTTTACATTCACTGGAACACCTTGGCACTCCCTAATTGTCATGTCTTCTCTTATGCTCCACAATGTCCCAGGTTGAAGACGAGATCGACGGAGGCAACCACAGACCAAGATTTTATTTTGGTAGCTAGCCCTACTAAACCATAGAGGGCTCTCTCTATGAAATTGCAGCCAAGAGATGACTAGAATGTAAAGGAGTTTAGGCTAGATAGCGAGGCTCAGGTGGGTTTTGGAAAATTTAGGGTTTTGTTGCTGGATAAGGGAGAAAAAGCAGGTAGCTAGGTCAGAGGATCAAAGGGTTACAACAATAAAGATATAAAGGAGCAAGGTAGAATTACTTTTGTGATGGATCTTAGGGATTGTCACTATAAAGTAGTGTGTAGAAGAAGCAAAAATTATTAATAAGCATGAAACATGAATTCATTAAGCAAGAAAGAAAGTAACACATAATGATTTTTCCATCAAAACAGAGCTTTCTGCAAAGAATTTTGTTTATAAATTGTAAGGAAAACCATTGAAGAATTGATGAATGGAAAGAGAAGATGAATATATGTCACATAAAGCTATAATAGAGAAAAAATAACATCACAAGCTTACTGCAAATGAATTCCTAGATAATAGTTGCAAACTGTGTCCTTTGATTTCCAGAAAATGTCCAAGTACAAGCTACAATAGTTCTCTCCTCTAAAATCCAACCTATTCTATCACTGAGAAACTAATACATAAATAACAAAACAACATCTCCCCACACTTAGGGGTCGAATCCATGACTCTAGGAACTATTCCATGAGGTGCTTTAACCAAACCCTAATGTCTAGGGAAGTTAAAAACAACTTCTACAATTAACTTTGACTACAACCTCTCACATAAATAAGGTTAAATTTACATAAAAATAGATTACAAAGAATAACCACCCATTATTTAAAATCAATTTTACCCCTCACATTCATATACTTCACCCTTTTCACTTTTAGCAAAGTCAAACTAGGAATTACAAAAAATTACACAGTGAAAAATTTACACAAATCTAAAAAATTTACAGGTATGCATCGAGTTGTTGGAGGCCATTTTGTAGTCCCTTTATGACATCCAAATACCGATGTGAGAGTGTATATGTATTTAGAGTATTTGTACATTGAAAATGACCCATGTTTGGCTGAGATATGGCCATTATCCCAGGGTGTCTCTAGGTGCGCAACGAAATGGAACAAAAGGGGCAGAAAGGTGATTTTTGGCCTCCTTTTTGCAAATTTCTAAAAAAATGAGCCCCAGAGTAGGAAAATGGGAAAATGGGTTTTGAGAGGAGATTATAATATTTCCAAAAATTATAATTTTCCATAATTTGGAGCCCTGAGGAAGAAGTGCAGTGTGAGCTCACTGCGCTCCTAGACAGAAAATTGCTAAAAAAATGCAAGTGTGCACCAAAAAACAAATTTTTCTCCAAATCCTCCCAAAATTTGTCTAGAGATATTTGATGAGGTATTTTATGCAATGATGGATTCATAAGAAATAAAACCTAAATTACCCTTCCCCTCTTGGTTGATTAGGGTTTCCTTGAGTTTTTCCTTCAACTGCTCGATTTTGACCTTGGCAACCTGATTCCTTGTGTAATAATGGATGGCCCTTTTCTTTGGCAACTTGTTATCCTTGTTGGAATTTTCAAGGATATTCACAAGGTGGAAATTGTGTTTTTCATGAGAAATCTCCCTATCCTGATTTATTTCCATGGAAATCCTATCTTCAAATGTCAATTATTCCAATGGTGGATTTTGTTGTCTTACCCTCTAAAGTGCCTTTCTAAGACCCATTGTCCTTGGTCTCCTCCTTGCCACATGTCCTTAATGCTACTCGATGTCCTCATGGTCCACCACTACCTTTCCTTTCATCTCTTGTTTCTTGGCTTTGAATTTCTCTTTCTCGATGACTATTTGTTTTGCCTTAAGTTGATTGTTTTCTTGCTCAAGGAATGAAATGATGAATTTGGCCCTTTCCAAATTGTCATTGATCTCCATGATATGAGAATCCTTCTCTTTGATGAATTATTTCAGGGTTTGATGCTCATCATGTGCCTCCAAGTCAACCATGTCAAATTCATGCTCAATGGCCTCCACATCATGCAAAGAAGCCTCATGATGTGATGATGATCCCCATTATGCTGATGTAGTAGCATAGGGCCCTTCCTCAATTTGAGGAGAAAATACAAGGCTTATACCTCTATAATATGTCTTGGTCACCTCAGGCCTAGGTTCCTTGGAAACTTCATCATGTATTCTTGATGACCCCACCTCCATGGGTTTTACTGACATGGTTTGGTGTTGGCTTGGTGAAGTGGTTATATGTGTTTTCAAGGCTGCCTCAATGAAGGTGTCTCATGTCATGTTCTTCTATTTCAAATGATGGAGTACTATAACCTTTATCAGGATATGGTGAAAGATGCTGGGGTAATGCACTTTTCCTTTCAATTGTACCCTTTCAGACATTTTGGTTAGGCTCCTATACATGTAGCTGGACAAATTTAAAGATTTGTCAGTTGTAAAGTGCATGAGCAGTCTTATGTGGTATTGATATCGCTTAGAAAATTTTCCCTCACATGTGAAGAATGTCATGAAAACCTTGATCAATGGTGCATATCTCTCCAACAAGTATCTGAATGGGAAAACGTGTGAGTGAGCTCCTTTGTATTCTGATTTCAGTCAGGTTTTGTACTCTTCTAGGTCTAGGTTCATGCTTTCGAACTAGTTTTCACCATGGTTTGGTATGCCTGTAGCTTGAGAGATGGTATCCACTGAAATCATGAAATCAGTCCCTACAATAATGATCTTGTCTTCTTTCAAGGCGAGGGGAAATATACTTGTGAGATGCTCATGATAACCTATTTCCTGGACTCTTTGACAAAACCCTAAACAATTGACATCTTCAAAGAATTTAACGAAAAATGGGGAGGAGGTGATTTCATTGCAATTAGAGGGCTCAAACCTCAATATCTTCCCCCTTGCTGTACTTCCTCTTCTCTGATGGTGATGAGTGAGGCTCCATACTTCAAACCCTAGGTGAAAGGCAAGCAAAAACAGTGAAATTTGCTATTTTGAGGGAACGAGGTGGTATGATGGACTTAGGAGTTGCCTAAATCTATAAGGAATTTTAGGAGGGTAGGGTATAATGTCAACGAGTAAGGAAAAAGGAATTTTTGGAAATGAGTGAGGGGAGGGGGTGGAAAAATCCAAAACACATGCATATCCTAGAAGGAGATAGGGTAGATTAGGGTTGAGAGGAAAACGATAGACAATGAGGGAATAAGGCTTTGTTATGGATGAAAATGGTGTATTAGCTACAAACTAAGGTGTAGGGACAAGAAATCTAGGGTTTAAGGCAATAACTCATCATTTCAGGATCAAAACCATGAAAATCATGTAAACCCTAGAAGAAGAAGTATTTGATCATTTTCTTGACATATGAGGCAAAGGGGGGCATGAAAATCATTAAAATTACTTTTTATAGAGCCTAGAGGATGAAATGACTGAAGAGGAGCTTTGGAAAACGAATTTTAGTGGTCAAACAATAATTTTGGACAACTGTGCCCTGCGCGCAATGAAGTGTCCCGGTGCGGAGCATGCTATCCACATGCGCAATGAAGGCTCTCTGTGTGCAACGAGAGTCAATTTTTTCCAGTGAGGGCTATGGAATCACAATTTTTTGCAAATAAGAGGGAGGAGCTCAATGCTAGGATGGTAGAAAAGTGCAAATGAGTGTGAATGAGCTTCTCCATTTGCTTTTGGTGTATACGTGATTAATGAGGTAGGATGGCCCACCTCACCAATTCACTTTCTTTTTTAGTTTTGTAGCCTCAGGAACTCTTCTTGTAACTTTAGAAACTTAGGAACACTATTACATCTAAAAACATAAATTACATTTGAAATCAAGTTTTATTGAACAAAGTTATCTATTGTTACTCCTCATGTGTCAGACTTATACATCAAATGACTGATTTTGTGACCTTAACCCTAATGACCTAATGGTGAAACTGAGATGAATGGGGACAATGATGATGTGAAGTTATATTAATGATTTTTCCATGATTATAGACTCAACTGGGTGATGAAAGTGACACACATATGAAATTCTTGAGAGAGTGGAAATAACCCTAGACACACTAGCTAGTCACCAAAATTTTATTTGAAGACTCGCTGAAATGACAAAAATTATACTTGACACCCTAACAACACCTTGTAAGAGAATATTTGATCATTGGTGACATACTGAACTCACTGATACTAACACCCTCACAGATAAAACTTACTTTTTTTGCGACTTGGGAAACCAACCAATTCATTAGTAAAACAATATTGTGCCCAACCCAAAGTCTCCCTTTCTGTAAAATTTCTTTGTCCACACCTTACCACAACTATAGTCATGCCTCTTGCAAGTTGTATTATGAAATTCTCGTAAAACACTTCATCCTTGGGACAGCTAAAATTCACTAACACTCCTTGGCACACACTCTTATTTGTTCATTTCAAGCATTTTGACCTAGTTCTCCCTTGTATTCCCCTAACTCTCCCTAACACTCCTCACCATCCATTGACATTGTCTACCATGTGTTAGCCCACCATTTCGTTCCTTGGCATGCCATGGAACTCCTTAGCTCTCATGCCTTCACAACTACCCTGACTTTCTTTTATACTTGGTTGGGACCCAACCAAGTCCTGCCCCGATTACAAAAGCTTAACCAAGTTATAGTTACTACAACTAGACTATGCCTTGTTCACCTAATAACTGCCTATAACACATCTTAGGCTACTCATGTCCAATCTCAACTCATCCCACTTAAAAAGTTACCAATTCAAGGCTCATGTCCAACCATGGCCATAAAACAACTAAGAAACACATTTTACATCTTGAAATGCCATAACACATGGCATGTCTAACAATCCCTTAGCCTTATGTGGCGTGTGTTAGCATCCACTACATTTCTAGGCATGCTTTGCACTCCCTAGCACACCCTAGCACTCTTACATTCCCTAGCACTTTAGAATGCCTTGGCACTGCCTAGAATATAACCTTGTCACTCCCTCCTTAGAACACTTGGAACTTGTTGACACTCCCTATCACACACTCTTATCTCTTTATTTCCATGCATTTTGAACTAGTTCTCCCTTGTGTTTTTGTGGCACTCCCTAACATTCACTGGCATACATTGGCACACTATGGCTCATGGCACATCTTGGTATGTTTCCTTGGCACTATAGAATTCCTTGGCACTACATAACATATCTTGTTGCTCCCTCCTTACCACACCTAGAAATCACTAACACTCCCTGTCACACACTCTTATTCATTCATTTCTATGTATTTGAAACTAGTGATCCCTTTTGTTTCCTTGGCACTCCATAACACTGCCTAGCATGCATTGGTACACCCTAGCACTTGGCATATATTGGCATGTTTCCTTGGTCTCTATCATGCCTTAGCATTGCCTACCATACCTTGTTACTCCCTTAGAACACCTGTATCTCACTGACACTTCCTATCACAAACTATTATTTGTTAATTTGCATGCACTAATTTTACCTAGTGCTCCCTTGTGTTTCCCTATCACTCCCTAACACATCCTATCACATTAACAAAAACCTCCTTCCTTTTTCAAAAATACTTTCCCATTTGTTCATAATTCAAGCTTGAAGTTGGTCACACAGAAACACAACAAATCCTGGCAGAAGCACAACAAATAGTTGACTTGAAATTTTGATGACTTGAATGAGGTTGTGAGGGTTGCAAAAAATCTGTAAAGAGACTTGGAGATGTCCACTACACCCTGGATCCTTTAAACCATGAAAAAACATCATTTTAGCCTCTTCAAACTTGATTCCAACACTGACTGTCAAGAAGCGCAACGAAAAGAGCAGTAAGGAAGACAAACTCGTATATCTTTAACCATAACACCTATGCAAACACTGAAGGGGGTTATTGTGAATGGTTATATAATTAATGAAAAAATCCTTTTGTTTTCCAAAATTCATCTCCATTTCGTCATAAATATCTTTTGAAAATGATGATAAAAATAGAGTCAAAAGTGCAACAACTCTCTTGGAGCATTTCTATTTTGGGTATATCTCCCAAACGATAAGTCCAAATTTGCTGAAATGTTTATAGAAGGTTGACATCATCATAATTCACCTCCACAAAAAATATCAGCCCAATGCGAGTCAAATATCTCGAGAAAACGCCAAAATGGTTGTAGATGATGATGGCTCATTTCGTAAAAACCATGCGTCATGTTGAGTTGAAATTGAGTGGGTGTTTTCATTTCATCCCATTCATCTCCTAAAAAAATGTCATCTCAAATGGGTGTGATGTTCAAGAGATATGATGATAACATGGTGACTAGGTAAAAGCACATTGCAAAATAACATCAACTTAGGGGAAGGGAATGAGATCTATTTAAAAACATATAAATTAACTACAAACAATTCATTGTTATAAAATATAGATTTATTTTTTTAATAAACTTAATGTTAAAATCGATCTAAAATCACAAAAAAAAACTTCAAATAATTCATGATTATAAAATATAAATTTACCTCTTTTCATTTCCTCTCCTCATATGTATGACTTTCTAATTGATGGTAAACTTACTTCATATATGGAAAAGAAACTCCAACAAAGAGACTCCAACACATCTTCAAATAACTTGAACTCTAATTGATGATAAGCTTGCTTCTTCTATGGAAAAGAAACTCCAACAAAGAGACTCCAACATGTCTTCAAACAACTTCAACGAAAATACTCCAACGTATTTTCAAAGAAAATTTCATTGAATAGGAAGGAGTTTTATTCTCAATTTAGATAAAATAGTCCTTGAAAAAATGTAATAAACCCTAAAAATATTGGTGGGAAATTTACATCCTAATAGAAATGGTTGGAAATCTAAATCTTAATTTCAACATTGAATAGGAAGGAGTTATATTCTTAATTTAAAGAAAATAGTCCTAATTTTTTTTGGTAAGAAACCCTAAAAATATTGGTGGGAAATATAAATCCTAATAAAAATGGTGGGAAATATAAATCCTGACTTCATTGAATAGGAATGAGTTATATTCTAAATTTAAACAAAATAGTCGTAAGAAAATGGCAAGAAACCCATAAAAATATTGGTGGGAAATCTAAATCCTAATTTCATTGGATGGGAATGAGTTTTATTTTCAATTTAAATAAGATGATGATAAAAAATGGTAGGAAACTCATAAAAATACAAGTTGGAAATCTAAATCCTAATAAAAATGGTCTAGCTAATGAGGAGAAACCAAAATCCATGTGATCCAATACATGGTCCTTTTTGTCGACAATTTGTGCCCTTTGTCTCAAGATATCTTATCATAATTACTATTTTAATATTCAACATTTATTAATATATATAATATATGAAATAGAAATATTTAAAACAATTTCTTATTCATACAAAGATATAATAAAATTTATGAACATTTAATCTTCATTCACCTCTACATTAAAAGATAAAAAGGGTAATTTATTCTATAACAATAATTCATTGAATGTAAAACATAATATTCATTTTTTGTATTATTAATAGGATGATTCTAGGACATTATTCACATAATTTTTTTTTTTAATTTAAAACATTAAAAAAATCTAATTTAATTTCAAACATAAAATTGTATTTAATTTAAAAACCTAAATTGTTTTTTATTTAAAACATAAATATTTTATCAATAATATTAATCATTTACATAATATTAAACTTATATTAATTAACATTTTCTCATTCAAGCATAACCCAATCTAAATAACATTCATTTACCAAATAAATTAAATAAACACAAATGATTAAAATCATAAATTTAATAAACTATAATTTCTGATTTAAGCATAAATCAATCAAAATGAAATTAATTTACGAAATAAACTAAATAAACACAAATCATTAAAATCATAAAAATTTAATAAACCAATTAATTATACACATAGTTATTAAAAACTAAAATGAACCATATCATTATCCAAATTGTCGACTAACATTCACTCTCATCCCAACCCTAACCATACCTATTAAAACCTACCAAGTTCTGACTTATTCACTCATGCATCTAACTCCTGATGATGAACGACTTCCTTAAAATCAGGGAGGCTCGGCTCCCAAACTCGAGATAAACTGGTGCTTTGTCTTTCACTTGCTCGATTGCCTTCTAGTCCTCATGATTTGGCTATTTGCACTCCAAGCTAATGGAGGAATATTTGAATGGAGGGATAGTAAATGAGGAGGATTTACCTCCTATAATCCCTCTCCTATGTCTCATTCAAGTTTTTACCTTGGTCTTTTCCAAAATTCCTTGCTTTTCTACTTTAATCTTGTATTAAATTCACACTACACCACAAAGCAAAATATCCAACTCTAACTCATCTCTTAAACAAAATATAATCAAAAGTATGCAATAAGTTATGAGAATAGTTGGTTTGACTAATCTAGGAGGTGAATTAAGGACCATATAATTACCTAATGATGAGGCTCATCATCACCCCCTACTAAAAGTGTTTCTCAACCTCTTAGCAACTTAGTCAATATCCATATCCTTCATGGCTTTGGTAGCCTCTCTCACATCCCATGCCTCTGATGTGGTCTCCTCTTCTTGTTCATAGAAGCCTGATTTCTTTTCTACCTCTTCCTACTGCCTCTTTTCTTCTTCTTCTTTTATCCCTTCTAGCATCCCTAAGAGTAGTGGTAGAGTGTGTTTTAGGCCTATCCAATTGACCTTCAAACTTGGCATAGATTGCTTATACATAGGTGTCCTATTGAGTGCCTTTCTTAACCTTTGAGGGGAGTGATATTCTCTTATCTTTAGGTTGTATGGTAGTGTATTCCATATTCTTAGGAAATCATGTATACTATCATCTCCTAGTAGCCTAAACATGTCCTCAAAATGTGAAATTGCTTGCTCTTGGGCAACAAGATATCTAGGTGCTAGCTAAGGGTCATTTGCAATCAAATTATGGGTACTGATGAGGGCCATGAGATTTGATTGTCCAACTTTGATCAAAATAGGTTTAGTTTACTCTCTTGCCAATATCCTTTTCATCTTTGTGGCCCTTGGCTCCCCATGGTTCATCCATGATGCCAAACCATTAATTGTAGATCTCCTAGCTTGGCATTAGGGTCCCATACATTCATGTTTGTGAGGGCCATGTTGTGTAAATAAAACTCGGCCATTTTGGTTCTATCCTCTAATGTACTTTGATCACAAAGATCAATAAACTGCTTGTAGTCCTGAAATGGCATGGTTCCCCTCTGTGCTAGTTTCTTAATCTGATACTACAGCCATTTTTGTTTGAGTTAGAGAGCATAGTATTTAGTTGGCATCCTACACTAGATTTCTGCCAAGGAGAGGCTGGCCATACATGCTAGTTGGTTATCTCTTTCTTGTAGTTGTCCCCTCGACCATGAATTTTCTATCTCTAGTTGATTTCTCATTATAGCTTCTTTTTCCCTTAAGCCACTTAGTTCTCTGCCCATTTCTTTGAGTTTCTCCTCCATGTGCCCATTGTCTTATGTACTTTCTCACTGTATATCACCTGATAACGCAATATATTAAAGCAAAATACTTGATCTACTTATACAAACAAACTTGCGGAATCTTAATCGATTTGGAGCAAGATCAAATAGAACACATATAACAAAGCATGAAAAATCAATCACACATGAACACAAAAGAATACTCTAGGGAAGGCCTCAGCTAAAAACCCTGCTATCTGTATTATGATACAAGTGGAAATATATCAGGATGACACAAAGCTTTCGCTCATAGCTATCCAACTCTCAGTACAATCCCTCACTACTGCTCATAGATAGAATAGACAGCACATATGCCTTCCTTCAATCCTCCAAGCCTCCTATTTCCTTGGGCAGTTTCTCCTGGGTCCTCTGGCTGCCACCTGTGTGAATTCACCTCTCACACAACTAACCAAACTCAGAAGTAACTGCGCAATCTCTAAGGAATGAATTCCTTTTGCATGCAAGAGATATCCTCAATGGAATATTCCTGCAACTGATAGTACTTTGTCCCATCATATGATCTCAACTAGGTCTCTGACTGAACTGACATGCATGAGTTATTTATGACAAAATATTTAGTTATCTAAACAGCAGTACTTACATGTATTAACTATTTGAACTCACAATCAATTCCACAAACTATTGGAACTCATCTAACTGGACTTAACTCAATTAATTGATCTAACTAGTTACAACTCATCATGATCTCCTTAATCAAGGGATAACTTCCTCAATCAAAGGGAAAATTGTTGCATGTCTTCACATAGACTTCATGTTTGATTTTATCCAATTAATTAACTCAAGATGAATTAATTCATTATTTTTCAAACAACTGTTGAGATCAAATTAGAATTTTAATTCTCAATTTTAGTTCAGGGACTAACTAAAATTGGAATGTATCCCGAAATGCTATTTATAGCAATGCTATTTTTAGCTCATCTATATTTAGCATTTCTTTTTTCTATTTTTAACACTCCCTCTCAACAAGAAAGGGATTATCTATCACCCCGATCCTGTCTCTGTGGAACTCGAACTTGCATTTTGACAATGCCTTAGTCAAAATATCTATATCCTGTTCCTCAGTCAAAACATATAGCAACAACATGATCCTCTTCACCACATAGTCTCGAAGATGATGATACCAGATATCGATGTGCTTGGACCTATCATGAAATATTAGATTCTCAGAGAGTTTGATACAACTCTGATTATCTCAATAGATCTTAGTTGGATCCATCCTCTAACCAAACAATCCAATTGGAATTTTCCGCATCCAAATGGCCTCACATGCTGCCTAACTGGCAGCCATGTATTCAGCCTCTATTTCTTGTTGTACCAAGACACTGTAGCTGAACCAAGGTTGAAAATTCCTCCTGAAGTGCTCTTCCAGTCTGATGGACTCCTTGCCCAATCTGCATTTGTGAGGCCTTGAAGCTTCACTCCCTCTGTCCATCTATGAAGCCCTGAAGCTTCACTCCCTCTTTCCGTCTATACCATAATCCATACTAGGATGTGCCTCTGAGGTATCTCAGCACATGCTTCGTTGCCTTCCAAAATAGCTTGGTAGGCTGAACCATAGCTTGACTTAGCTGGTTCACCACAAAGCAAAAATATGGTCATGTGTACACAAGATACATCAATGAAACCACAAGATACTGATAAACAGTAGTAGCTACTACTTCACCTGAAGTAGCATCCTCCTTCCTCCAGTTACCAGCTAGAGGAGTCTACATGGGCTTGCACTTCTCAATGTGGAATCGCCCAAGTATCTCATTGGCATACATGCCTTGAGACCCAAACACTTCCCCATCCTTTTGCCACACTTCTATACCTAGAAAGTAGTGCATGAGACCCATGTCTTTCATCTCGAACTCTCTTGCAACGTCCTCCTTATAAGACTTGATCAACTGATCATGACTTGTCAATATCAGATCATCAACATAAAGAAAAATGATCAATGGCTTACCTTCTACCATGATGTGGTGAAGGTTGACATCCATTTCACTCTTTTGTGAAGCCAAACCCAGTGAAATAGCTATCGATCCTAGTGTACCAAGCACAAGGTGCTTGCTTCAGCCCAAACAAAGCTCTCTTGAGTTGGCACACATGCGACTCTTGATCGAAGGTCTCAAAACCTTCCGGCTGCTCTATGTACACCTCTTCCTCAATCTTGCCATTGAGGAATGTAGTCTTCACATCCATCTGATGGATCTTCAAATCGATCTGTGTTGATAGTGCCAACATCGATCTGACAGACGAGTACCTTGCTACGGGAACAAAAGTCTCATCATAGTCGATCCCCTCAACCTATGAGAAACCTTGGGCAACAAACCTTGCCTTATGTTTCTCAACACTCCCATCAGCTGCATGCTTTACCTTGTAAAGCCATAAGGAACTCACCACTGACTTTTCCTCCATTCTTGGGACAACATCCCAACATTATTCTGAACAATGGAGTCGTACTCCTCCACCATAGCATCAACCCAAGCTGGTTGCTACACTGCTTCCTCGATTGAAGAGGGTTCAGTCTCTAGACACTCCCCAACTAGGACAATGTAAGTAGTGTACCACTCGGGTGATCTCCTATGTCTGCGATGAGAGGATGGTTGTCCCACATTCTCTCTCACATCCATCTCCAATCTATCAACTTCCCTTGAGCATTTCCACCCATCTCTGGAAGACTCTGCATGACTGGATGTCTCCACTGCTGGATCCTCTGCATGTGGCTGCTCCACATCATTCTGAGGTTCCTCCTCCTTAGGAACTAAAAGTTCCTCCTCCCCATGCAACTTGAGCTCCCTCTCAAGGGAAACTCACATGGCCTTCTGCTCATCAAACTTCAGATCTCTGCATACCACTGTCCTTTGACTAGTAGGCAAGAACACCCGATAATTATGGGGTGTATCAGTGTACCCCGCAACTATCCCCAACTTAGCTGTTTGATCTAGATTCTTCCGGGAATCTTTGGTCACATGGAAACAAACCCATGATCCAAAGATCTTGAAGTGACTCACATCTGGTCTCTTCCCAGAAAAGGCCTCCACTGGTGTCTTCATCCCTAGTATACGATGTGGGCTTCTATTCTACAAGTATATTGTTGTATTTCATACCTTAGCCCACAAATGAAGTGGTAGGTTTTGGTCATGCAGAATCACCCAAAGTGCTCCCGCAATCGATCTATTCTTCCTTTCGGCCACCCCATTCAACTATCAGTTATGGGGTTCCATCAACTCGCATTTAATTCCTTTTGCTGCACAGAAGTCCTTAAACTATTGGGAGACATACTCTCCACCATTGTTGCTTCGCAAGGCCCTTATTTTCTTTCCAGATTCTTTCTCTACCAAGGCTTTAAACTCACAAAACCTTGAGAAGGTTCGATCCTTCTACTGCATGAATTAGATCCAACATCTACAAGAAAAATCATCAATAAAAATAACATAGTACCTTTGTTTACCGGTGGATACTGTAGAGAATGGTCCACACACATTTGTATGAACTCGTTCTAGGATTTCTCCAGCTCTACTGTCTCGATCTTGAAAGGAAGATTTTTCATACGTACCCAAGGTACAACCTTTGCATGTATCCACTTGCTCTAGTTCAACCTTGGGAAGTTTGGTAGAAATCTATTGCATAATTTTCAAGGCCCCATGGTGCAAGTGGCCCAATCTTCTATGCCATAGCTCGCCAATATCTTGGCTTTGCACCAACTTTTCTTTGGAACTCAATGCAACACAATCATGTACCTCTAGCTTGTAGAGATTCTTTACTCGAATCCCAAGCCTCTTGGTTTGTCCAGTGCCGATACGCCTAAGGAATGCCTTTCCTTTACTAAATACTACATCATAGCCTTTATCTTCCAACCTAGCAATGGACACAAGATTCTTCTTTAAAATAGGCACATACTTTACATCAGTTAGGGTTAGAGGAGCTCCATTATCCCTCTAAAACACAACCGTACCTTCACCTAAAACATGGTACTTTCCATCATCACCCATTTCGATGCACATCTGGAGGTCCTTCTCCTCCAAGGTGCTGAATACATTCTTGTCACTGATCGTGTGGAATGAGGCTCCATTGTCCAAGTACCAAACACAACCCAGCATCAATGAAATCATGCATGCGATGAGGGTGAAATCCAATTTGAACTACTAGGCTAGTGCCTCACCATCTGATCCTTTCGAGGATCCCTTCTTGGATTTCCTCAAACCGTTGTCCTCTAATACTACTTCCATGTGATCCTTCCAGGCTATATGATTCGAGCTGCCATCAAGGGCATACTCGAGTCTCAAACCGTTGAATGAAATTGGTGAAATTTAAGATGTGATAGGAATTCTATTTCTATAATCAGGAACTTCAAACTTCAAACTTCTCCCTTCTTTGTATACTATTCTTCGCTTTGATCACCTTTGGTCTAATACCATGAAGAATTTCTCACTGTAGATCACATGATAATGCAATATACTAAAGCAAAATACTTGATCTACTTCTACAAACAGACTTGTGGAAGCTTAATCAATTTTAAGAATGATCAAATAAAACACATATAATAGAGAATGAGAAATCAATCACACATGAACACAAAAGAATACTCTGGGGAAAGCATAAGATAAAAACCCCACTATCTGTATTATAATAGAAGTGGAAATATCTCAAGATTACACAAACTATGGCTCACAAGCTATCCAACTCTCAGTACAATCCGTCACTACTACTCATAGAAAGAATAGACAACACATATTCCTTCCTTCAGTCCTCAAAATCCCCCTATTTCCTTATGCAGTTTCTCCTCGGTCCTTTGGCTACCACCTATGAGAATTCACCACTCACGCAACTCACCAAACTTAGAAGTAACTACACAATCTCCAATGAATGAATTCCTTCTACATGAAAGAGATATCCTCAATGGAGTATCCCTGCAACTGATAGTACATTTTCCCATCATTTGATCTCAACTGGGTATCTGACTGAACTGAGATGCATGAGTTATTTATGAGAGCATATTCAGTTATCTAAAGTACAGTAGTTACATGCATGCATGGATTAACTAACTGAACTCACAATCAGTTCCACAAACTGTTGGAACTAATCTAACTAGACTTAACTTAGTTAACTAAGCTAACTAATTACAACTCAAAGTAAAACTCATCCTGATCTCCTTAATCAATGGATAACTTCCTCATTCAAAGGGAAAACTGTTTCATTTCTTCACATTGGCTTCATGTTTGATTTTCTCTAACTAATTAACTCAAGATGAAATAATTAATTATTTTTCAAACAGCTGCTAAGATCAAATTTTAATTTTAATTCTCAATTTTAGTTCAGGGACTAACTAAAATTGGAATGTATCCAGAAATGCTATTTATAGCACTGGTATTTTTGGTACTTCTATATTTAGAATTTCTTTTTGCTATTTTCAACATCTTCCACCCCCTTCCATTTGGTGATTGGCATCCATCAACGAGTTCTAACCCTATCCTTCTCAAGCTCGAAGAACAATGGGATGGAAAATTTTTGAGGTATGACCCTGTCTCCTTCAATAAACCAATAAGAGGAGTCCATGTTAGGTTGGGGGCTGGGTTATTTTCTCTCTGAGTCCTCCTCTTTAGCTTCTTGTTTCTCCCCTACCTTTCTTTCCAATTTATGTGCCTCCTATAGATTCAACAGATTATCCTGTAGGATTGTTTTCACTTCTTGTAGATTTTTCTGTGGATCCTATAGGATTGCCTTACCCTTTGAGGAAGGTTATCTAGTAGTAGGCCTCCTTACATAGGTGATCGGGGACTTAGGGGAAGGCATTTTGTCTTTTTATTTAGGGGAATATTTAATCTCAATAGGAATTTTGGTTGATGTTTGTGGCTTCCCCTGTCTTATCCTTGTGCTCTCTCTTGTCCTCAAATATAGTGGGGTCTGCATATGCCTTTTTCCTTTTTTCTTGATTGGGGTGCTGAGTGTAGAGAGGGTAGCTACTACTTCTCTCTCAGTGGCCTATGGAGAGACCCTATGAAACTCCTCCTTTTTTTCTATCCCCTCTGTTTTATTTCCTTCTTCCTCTCTATCTTTCCTGTATTCTTCTTCTTGTAGATCTTCATCATCTCTATCATTTTCCTCCATAATTTCCTCCTTCGTTTCTTCATCATCCTCCTTCTCTTCTCCCTCTTCTTCTTCATCTTCATCATGTTCGTCTATGTCAGTTCCTTCTTCATCCATCTCATCCTTGTCTCCGTCAGTATCTTTGTCTTCATGTTTTAATTCCTCTTCACTGACAATAGGACTAACATCATAAGTGAGAGCTTTGATGTCATCCTCTGCTAGTATGTCTCTGAAAATTGACCATGTTATAGGGGTTGTAGAATTTCCTGCAAATTCTCTACAAATCTACCTCTGTCATCTATGTAGAAAATGTCACTATAGATTAACTTGATAATGCAATAAAACAAAGCAAAATACTATAATCTACTTCTACTATCAAACTTGTGGAAGCTTAAATATCGAGCTGAATCAAAGCTGATACATATAACCAAAAGAAGAAGAGTAAATGCACAATACACATGAAAATACTTTGTGGAAAGCCTCAGCTAAAAACCCCACTATCTGGCTTATCATACAAGGTGGAAATGCATCAAATTTATGCAAAGCCTTAGCTCTCACAGCTAGAGAACTCTCAGTACAATCCTCCTCGATGCTCACAAGAAAACAAAGCTTCTCACAAGCCTTCTTCTCTGCCCTCTTAGCCTCCTATTTCCTTGCGAAATTACCTCTGCGATGGTCTCCTTCACACAGTGTAACACTGCTCTCACACACTGCTCTAACACACTATCAGAACTGCACAATCCTCAAGGAACCTTTGCTTGATTGCATGGATGAGTTTCCTTTATAGGAAAACACATGCAACTGATAGTAACTTGTCCTTGACATTTAGCTCAACTAGGTCTTTATCATAATAGACATGCATGAGTTTCTGATGAGGGAATCATCAATTATCTGGAGTACACTGGTTGAGTGCATGCATGCATCAATTCGCTGATAGCTCACAATTAGTTCCTCAAATAGTTTGGAACTAATTTAACTAGAATTAACTTAGTAAATTGAGCTAACTAATTACAACTCATATATAACTCAATCTTATCTCCTTAATTAAAGTATAATCTCCTTAATTTAAGCGATAACTATTGCATGACTTTAGAAAGACTTCTAACTTGAATTTGTCCAACTAATTAACTCAAGATGAATTAATTAGTTATTTTTCAGGTAGTTGGTGAGACTAAATTCGAATTATAATTCACAATTTTAATTGAAGGAGAAATTAAAATTGGAATATTTTGGATTCTATTTTTATCATTTCTTGTTGCTATTTTCAACACTCCCTCTCAACAAGAAAGGAATTCAACTCGATCCTAGTCCTAAACCTTTAGAATGTTATGCATGCAACACTTCTCTCAAGTGTTGTTTCTCCTGCAACTCTAGAAACAAAAAAACATCCAACATGAATCAATATGATGCATCTGTCATCAAAGTCTCTGACTACTATTGCCTCTGTCAACTGAAAAACTTTGCGCTTTAGCTGACTCTGCCTTTCTGCACTGTTGTCAATCCTTCTCTCCTTTCTTCAGTATCTAACTGCTCTAACCTCTGTCACTTTCATCTCTGACTACATCAATCCCACTGATTCCTCCTACTACTATGTACTTTGGGCTCCCATAGCAAGGTATGATCCATGAGATAAAACTTCTCAATGGACCCTACGCAATTTCAGCATTCATGAGACTATCACTTCACATCACCCCACCTCACAGCTGGAGGTGTGGTTGCATGTGATCCCTCTACCCACTTCTCCAATTGTGGCTCCTCCATAATTATCTGAGACTTCTTCTGGGACTACATGTTGAGAGGTAATTTACTCTCCCTCTCAACCACCAAGTCTCTAACATTTTCCTTGCTCCTCAAGGATTTGCATGCATCTTGAACCTCAAGAACGTACATACTCTTAACTTGTGAATCGATATGTTTCACCTATCTCATGGTGATGTGTCTAAGGAATGCCTTTCCTTTACTAAAGACAACATCATAGCCTTTATCCTCCAACATCATGACCGATACCAAGTTCTTCTTCAGTCTAGGCACATACTTCACATCTGTCAAGGTGATAGGAGCTCCATGCTCCCTTTAAAAAGAAACCATGCCCTCTCCTAAAACACTATACCTTTCATTGTCACCCATACCTATGTGCATATTGAGGTCTTTCTCCTCCAAGGCGCTGAATAAAATTTTATCGCCGGTCATGTGGAATGAGGCTCCACGATCAAGATACCAACCATAACCCATCATCGATGACACCATGCATGCAATGAGGGTAAATTCCATTTCGAACTGAGACGCTAATGCCTCACCTTTCGATCCTTTCGAGGATCCCTTCTTGGACTTCTTCAATGGGCAATTAGTTGCATAATGATCCATCTCGTGACAATGAAAGCATCTCTCTTTAGACTTGTCAACCTTCTTCATGGGACATCTTCCCCTTCCCTTTCCTTTCCTTACTCGCTAAGGCTAGATTTTCTTCACCATCATCCTTGGATGAAGAACCAT
Organism: Pinus taeda; assembly: GCA_000404065.3. Lineage (NCBI taxonomy): Eukaryota > Viridiplantae > Streptophyta > Pinopsida > Pinales > Pinaceae > Pinus > Pinus taeda. The sequence continues at coordinate 56,987 of APFE031313843.1, forward strand.
CTCGTGTGTTCCTCCTGATCTCCTCTTGCATGAGAACCAACCACAGTCGTTCCCAATTCGATATTTTCTCCCTTCCATTCATAGAGTCCTGGTAGTTATTCCAGCTCTTTGGAAGGCCAAGGAGAGTGAGGCTCACCATATCATCATCGGTAGTAGTTATTCCCACACTACCAAGCTCATCTCTGCAAGTGGTGAGCTTGTTTAGATATGTGGAAATAGTATCGCTGTTCTCCATCTTGATTCTTCGAAGCTTATCCTTGAGTGCCAATTTCATCTGGTCAATATTTTTTTGGTAGAGGTCCTTCAATGTCTTCCACATTGAATATGGAGTATCCTTCCCATGGAGACTCGAGACAATATGGTCTCGAACTCCCTCAAAGATGATCCATCTCGCCCTCGCCAAAAATTTCTTCCACTCAACCAACTCTTATGCATTAGTTGAACCTAACTTTGGGATTTCTTGATCAATGAAATCCTTCAAGCCATTGTCTTCTAATACAGCCTCCATGTGATATTTCCATGCGATGTAATTTGACCTGCCTTCCAAGGCATACTCGAGTCTCAAGCCATAGAATGCCATTGGCCAACCTTGAAGTATGATATGAATTCAATTTGTACTTGCAACCTAGAACTTCAAACTTCGAATTCTCTTCTCCGTATACTATTCACAAATCCGATAAACTAGGCTCTGATACCATGTAGAAATTTCCCTATAGATCACCTAGATCCGATACCATGTAGAATTTCCTACAAATTCTCTACAAATCTACCTTTGTGATCGATGTAGAAAATCTTATTGTAGATTAACTTGATAATGCAATATAGCAAAGAAAAGTACTATAATCTACTTCTACTATCAAACTTCTGAAAGCTTAAAGATCGAGTTGAATCATAGCTGAACACATATAACTAGAAGAAGAAGAATAAATGCAAAATACAAAGAAGAATAAATGCAAAATACACATGAAAATACGTTGGGGAAAGCCTCAGCTAAAAAAAACACTATTTGTATTATCATACAAGGTGGTAATACACCAGAATTATATAAAGCCTTAGCTCTCACAGCTAGCCAGCTCTCAGTACAATCCTCTTCGATGCTCACAAGGAAACAAAGTTTCTCACAAGCCTTCCTCTCTGCCCTCCAAGCCTCCTATTACCTTGCACAATTACCTCTGGGATGATCTCCTTCACCCAGTGTAACACTACTTTCACAGACTACTCTAACACATTCTCAGAACTACACAATCCTCAAGGAACCTTCCCTTGACTACATGGATGAGTTTCATTTATAGGAAAACACATGCAACTAATAGTAACCTGTCCTTGACATTTAGCTCAACTGGTTCTTTCTCATAATAGACATGCATGAGTTTTTGTCAAGGGAATCTTCAGTTATTTGGAGTACACTGGTTGAGTGCATGTATGCATCAATTGATTGATAACTCACAATTAGTTCCTCAAATAGTTTGGAACTAGTTTAACTGGACTTATTTCAGTAAACTGAGCTAACTAATTACAACTCAAATATAACTCATTGTATCTCCTTAATTTAAGGGAAAATTGTTTCTTAACTTTAGAAAGACTTCTAACTTGAATTTCTCCAACTAATTAACTCAATATGAATTAATTAATTATTTCTCAAGTAGCCAGTGAGACTAAATTCGAATTTTAATTCAAGGACAAATTAAAATTGTAATATTCTAGACTCTATTTTTATCATTTCTTGTTGCTATTTTCAACAGGGGTTCTGAGGTTTTGGAGGGAATCTTCAATGAGGATCCTAATCAACCCGTGGTGAGATGATTTGTAATGACCCACTTATAGTAAATTAAATTTATGAAATCATAGATTATTAAATTTAAATATAAATTAAATAAATCAAAAATTAAATCATTAAAATAAATAAATAAACTTTATTTCAAATTAAGATATTCAAATAAAATAAAATCAGATTTTGTTTATTGAAGTCAACACATATCATACTTTGGACATGATGATGGAGGATGTCAGTAAATGAAAACTTATAAGAAGGAAGGGACAGTTGGAGGCAAGGGGGGGAAATAGAGGAGGAAAGTTTATACACAGATAGTTTTTTTATCATCAAGAATAGTTGGGCCTTACTTGTTCTGAGGTTTCTGGGCATGAGGGAACAATCTGCTTCAACTGAGAAGTTTACTGGACTGAGTAGTGAGGCTCTGCTCAGTTTGGCTGGGTGGTTTCGGTCTTTTGGTAACCAAAGCAGGAGTAGTTTGAAGCATCATTGATCGTAGGATTACCAGTAAGTACTCCCATTGTTTCTATTAGTTAAATTTGTAAAATTTAGGAATTTTATCATAGAATCATGATGTTAAATTTTAGAGGCCTTTACTTTCTCTGCAATGGCTATAATATTATGTTATTTTATATTCTGTTCATAGGGAATAATTGTTTAAATTATTCACAGTTCTTACATAATTGCTGGGAATTTCACTCCTTCACTTTGATGCTTGAGTGTATGAGTGATTGAAACAAGAAATATGGTATGCTGATCCTTTGGTGAGGGGGTGTTTCTACTCCAAATCTTAGTTCTTCAAGGATCCTGAAATGATAGCCATAGACAACAATATATCTACCCTCATGTGAGATGTATTTGATTAGTTGGTAGCCTACCTCACTTAATGGATGTGGCAAACTGTCCCTCCTGACTCCATTCTTGTCCTCAATGGGTTCCTCACCTTCTAAAAAGAATTTTGTTTTGGCAACCTGGCTATCTCCTTTGTCTTCCTTTATCCATGGGACTCCTAGGGGAAGTGTGGTGACCCTGTTGATGAGCTTGGGGGTGAGATCTATAGTGAGGCCCCTTATTACAATAGTGGCATGTATTCTAGTTTGTTGACTAAGGGAGAGAGAAAATTCTTGAGCCACCTCATCATCGTACCCTCTGAAATTTTTGAAAAACCCCATCCAATTATGTCTTGTTAGGATTTCAAGCACTTGGGGGTGTTGTTGTATTCTCACAGTGTTTGTGGGCTCTCTCCTATTAAACCCTCCTGTCATCTTGTTGCCGAAGCTTGGGGAGAAAATGAGACGGTTGAAACAACTTTTTCAAATGCAGTTGCAAAACAGAGATGACTGTGTATTTAATTCCCATTACAAAGTTTCTCAATTCACTCAAATTTAGAGTATCCTTGGTTCATTTACTTGCAAAGGGGAATGTCATTTTAGAGCCTACCTCTTTAGACTGTTTGTAGTGGCCAACTCCCGTGATATCCCTTTTGAACTCTTCTCTACCAATCCTGTAGACAGTCTCTGCGTATCCTATAGGAATTCCTATGCAGTGAACAATGGATCTTTGCTTCCGGTGTGTGGCCTGGGTTATGAGAGTGACTTGAGTGAGGGAGTTTCAAGGAGGTGAAATGCATGAATTCATGGGAATGATGTTTTATTTACTCTTATGCTGACTTGGGGTGAGGTGGTGTGCTAGAAGCAAAGGTATGTTACCATTTTTGGACCATTGGTCCCCATTAGCACCTCATCATTTCCCACTCCTCGTAATCAGCTCCCACCTCGTAGATTCGTAGTTTAACCAGTTTTTTTCCTACTCCTTCTCTATCTTTGAGTTGACTGTAGCCGCATGTGAGAGGACACCTAGTTGTGCATGTGCTGATTGGATGAAGGTGGCCAAGTTAACTGGCCACCTTTTCACTTATAAACCAATTATCTCATAACCCTTTCAATTTTTGACTACATGATGCATATCAGAGAGCGAGAGGGATACTTACCTATGGTTTCAATGCTATGCTGCAGTTGTCAAAGACCAGAGATGCTACTGTGTATATTTTCTACATACCATTCTTCTTCCTCCTCTTATTGTCTGCGAATGGTTTCTCTATTTTTGTAGGTATTTATGGTTGAAGATTTGATGCTATTTCTTTGGAGCTCCTGCATCATCCTAGTGAAGACTTGTTGCTGGTGTGATTGGCATTTTGTGGAATAGGCTGCTACAGGATTTCCTACAGGATGTCCTGTAGTTGCTTCTCCATCGACATTATTTAATCATTTTTCTTGCTAGGGTTGTGAGGATGGTTACATGGATGGAAACAATGAGTGGGAGTGTTGAGATTAAATGATACTTAGTTGATGCTCTTTGCTCCTATCGGTTTCCCTTTTTCTTTGAATACTGAAAAAACTGTTGAAAACAATCGTTTTTTTTTAATGATGAGTGCAAGGATGATGATGATGGAAGAGGTGAGGTGCTAGATCATGAGAGGGTGGATTTTAGGGACCTAACAAGTCCATCATTTTCCATTGGATTGCTTCCTGTAGGATTTTTGGGTCCCTGTATTTTCTACAGGATCATCCTGTAGGTTTTGAGGGGCTCCTATAGAAAACATAGTCTTTGTATAAATCAAAGCAATGCAGTGGAAAAATGACAAAAATGATGGAGGGATGCATGGTAAGTAGTGAAAAATGAATATGTGAGTACCAAGGGTCTCCTTGGGATCCTCTTTTGCTGCTTAGCTATCCTTCTCGCCCACCTGCAAATGTAATTTTCATGAAAAATAAATATAAATATATATATATTATATATATTATATATATATATATATATATATATATAATATATATATATTATATTAGCTATTGAAAAACAGCTATGCTGCCTCAAAGAGGTTTTCACCCTAGCTGTTTGCCCTGGGCACCTCAAGGAAGGTTTTCACTTAGGGATCTTCTTATTCTCTTTTTTTTCATCACTAGGTCACCCCAAGAGTTTTTTAACCCAAGGATGGGACTTGGGTGCCTCATGGAGGTTTTCACATAAGTCCTTATTCTTTTCTCTTTTTCCTTAGTGACTTGATGAGAAAGGAGCTATAACTTGATCCACTATCATCACTCCCTTATTGATATCATCAACGAACTCTAGTTTTGATCAATTTCTCTTGTACATTTTCAATCGGTATCCTTTAACAAGAAAAGGAATGGCTTCTTCATCTATGGTTTTGATATTCATTGAACCATTATCATGGCATCTCTGCACAACATAAGGTCTGAGCATTCTTTTCCTTCACTTGCCCTTGAAGTCCTTATACCTAGAATCATATAACAATGCCCAATCCCCTTCCTGAAATTGCTTCTCCTTGATATTTTTATCATGCCAGATCTTCGTCTAAAGTTGAACTACCTTTGTATGTAGGAGGGCTTGCATTCTAAATTCATCCAAGCCATTCAATTGGAACAATCTCTCTTTCTATTCACTATTGAGATCCAAATCTAGTCAGGATGCCATCCTTGATGTGTTATATTCAAATTCAATGAATAGGAGGGCCTTTTTCCCATAGACCAGCTCATAGGGTGTGAATCAAGTGGTGGTCTTCCTTGTGGTATTATAGGCCTAGGTAGCCTCAACTATCCTTTCTTCCCAATCCTTCCTGCTGCTACTCACCACCTTGGTTAAGATGTCCTCCAGTGCTCTATTGGTCACCTCCACTTGCCCATTAGCTTGTGGATGATAGTGAGTGGAGGTCCTATGCTTGATCTTATGATGGCTGAGAAAGTCTTTGATCATGTTGGAGGTAAATTGGCTTCCTTGGTCTGTGAACAACTCTCTACGGTACCCAAATTTGTAGAATACATTCTCCCTTAGGAACTTAGCTACCTTGTCTTCTATTGCTGCCTTAATTTCCTTGGTTTCATCCCACTTAGTCAAATAATCAACACATACAATAATGTATTATTTTTGCTTTGAAGGATGGTCAATATGCCCAATGAATTCCATGCCCCACTTGTTAAATGGCTCAAAAGTCACTTGATGTTCGAGAGGCATTTCATCTCTCGAAGTAGGTGTTCCCATCCTCTAGCACTCATCACACTGAATAGTGTATTTTTTTACATCCTGATGAATAGTGGGCCAATAATACCCTTCTTGTAACACTTTGAATGCTTCCCTCCTTGCTGCAAAGTGACCTCCACAAGGCCCATCATGATAGGTTAGAAGGATTTTAAAGACTTCCTCTTCCCTCACACACCTTCTCAAGATTTGATCTAGGCCAAGTTTGAAAAGATTGCCCCCAATCCAAGTGAAGGGGGCGCTTTTCCTAACTATCTTGATCTTTTCTTCAGAGGGAAAGTTTGGTGGGAACTGTGATGATTCCAAATAGCTTGCTATATCATCAAACCACGGAGAGAGAACCGAAATAGAAAATAAGTGCTTGGCTAGTAACTAGTCATCCACCATTCCTTCTTCACCAGTAGGCAAATTTACCCTAGATAAAATGTCTGCAACAACATTTTCCTTATGAGGATTATCAACAGTGGTTAGATCAAACTATTGTAATAAAAGTAACCATCTTATAATTCAATCATTCACATATGGTTTGTTCATTAAATATTTGATTGCAGCATGGTCAGTATGCACAAATGTTTGGTAGCCTGCATTGTAATGCCTAAAGTTATTTAATGAATGCACAAAAGCCAAGAGTTCCTTTTCGATCACCCTATAATTTAGTTCAGCCTTTGATAACTTCTTACTAATAAAATAGATAGCATAAGGTAGTTTCTCATCTATTTGAACTAGGGCTACTCCTATAGCTTTGTGTGAGGCATCAACATGAATATGAAAGGGGAGGGCCCAATTTGGCCCTGGGATAATTGGTGCAATAGTTAAGTTATCCTTTAGAATCTCTCAGCCCTCTTGACATCTTTTTGACCATATAAAGTTAGATTCTTTGGCCAACAAACCAAATAAAGGATAGGCCAACTTGCTAAAGTCATTTATGAACCTTCGGTAGTATCCAACTAACCCTAGGAAACTTCTAACATCTCTCTTCTTTTGAGGAGGTGGGACCTTTTGGATGATGGCTATTTTGTTTGGGTCCAACTACAGTCCTTGGTGAGATATTTAATGACCTAGCATGGTCCCCGCAGTCATTAGGAATTCACATTTTTCACAACTAAGAGACAGGTTCATTTCAATGCACTTGTGCAGTACTTTGCCTAGGTTGGACAGGGCTTCTTGAAAATCAGAGCCATAAGTTGTAAAAATCATCCATATAAATCTCCACTGCATCATGGACTAATTCGGTGAAAATACTCAAGATTTCTCTCTAGAAAGTGGTAGAAGCATTGCATAAGAAAAAAGGAAGGACCCTATAGGAAAAGGTACCCCATGGACAGGTGAACGTGGTCTTATCCTAGTCTTTTGGGTAGATCTAGATTTGGTTGTACCCACTGAATCCATCTAGGAAAGAGAAAAACCTTTTTCCTGCTAGGCCATCTAACACTTGTTCAATGAAGGGTAGTAGAAAATGATCCTTCTTCATGGCTTTGTTTAACTCCCTATAATTGACACAAATCCTCCACTTACCATTTTTCTTAGGAACTAACACTGGAGGAGAGATCCACTCACTGTCGAAGATAGGGTAAATGAATCTTGCATCTAGCAATTTTTGCAATACTTCTTTCACTATACCCTTAAGAGTTGGACTAATCCTCCTTTGTGGTTTTCGGACTAACTTGCAAACTTCTTTGATGTATATGTGGTGAGTACACATTGAGGGGTGTAATCCCTTCATTTCCTTGTAACTCCAGTTGAAGGCTTCTAAATTTTCCTTTAACATATTGCATAGCTTCTCCTCTTTGAGAGCATAAAGATATGGATTGATTTTCAAGGTTCTCTATGGGCCTAATTCTATGGTTTTGACACAGAGTGGCTTGGAACCAGCCAAGCATAAGTCAATTGGATGATTTTCTAGGTTCCCTTTACTACTTCTTCTGAAGGTATTGAACCAAGAGTTGGACTTTAGAGCAGGTGTTCAATCAAGTCATCCCCATTTTGTTGTCGTCTTCCCATGGTTGCTTCCAAAGCATAATGTTGGGTGGGATAAACTTCATCTTCTTCCTCCTCCTCCAACCATAGAGGTAAATCATGCTCTAGAGAAGGTTGAGCCGGAGAGTATAGGACTAACTGCTTGGACATATGCCCATTCTTGATGGTCATATTCCTAGCTTTGCAGCTAATGTAAGCATCAATAGTGGCCAACCATGGCCTCCCAAGGATAATAGGATAACCAATAAGCTTAGAGTTAGGGTGGAGAACTAGGAAATTTGCAGGGTACTCCCAGGAGTCAATACAAACCATCACATTCTCCACAATTACCTCAGGGGTTACTATGGAACGAGATGCAAGTTTCAGAACTATTGTGGTCTTCCTCAATGAACCTTGGAGGTTGAGCTTGAGCATGGTTTCCTTTGTAATCACATTAATGGAAACCCCAAGATCGACCAGAGTGTGTGGGAAAATGGTGCCATTAACGTGCACATCTACTATAGGGCTTATATGGTCCAAATATTTTGGACATATTACTCAGCCCAACATTAAGTAGGAAAACTACCCAATGACATTAATGTTAGGAGCATCCCTTTTTCACCTCCCTAGATGCTTGAAGCAGTTCTCCTTAACCAACTTATCGTAAATGGGAACATCATTTATTGCTTGGAGAAGGGGGATCTTTACACATATATTTTTCAATTCTCCCAGAAGTTTAATCATTTTTAGGGTAGGCTAGATTGGTTGGGCTAATCTCTTAGGAAAGGATGGATTTACTTTAAGGTTTCTTTCCTATCTTTCTTCCTCAACCTCCCTAGGTGGAGGGGAGGTTGGTTATCTGGGATATCTCTTCCCGATCTCATGTTAATATATCAGATTTCCACAACATAAGCTTGATATGATGTCTCTCCATTGTATGCTTGCTGAGCTTGCCTATTGTTCAGATTCAGATTTGGCTAGGCATGCATCTAGGGTTGCCTGGGTGGAGCAAAGTTTAGGAGCTATGGTTGGGTAGGTGGTCGAGGCAATAGAGCTAGAGCATTGTTGTATTGGGGGCTCCACCCCTAGAGTGGTGTATTCTACTGAGGTTGTGGTGGAGCATAAGGTTGAAACGACTAGCTGGATAGCTGGGAATGATACTGAGATGCATAGGACCAAGGACGGAGTGTAGATTAGGAAGGATGAGCACGAGGTCCACAAGAAGTTATAGTTATGGTTTGGTTGGGGTTTTAATATGCATGGGATTACCCTTGCATGCCCTGTTGGTATGGTTTAGGCCCAAGAGGCCTCCTTTGGTTAATGTAGCAAAGCTTCTTAGATACCCCTTTAGCTCCTTGATATACAACTTTGAGTCTAGGTAAAGACAGGCACTTGTCTATGGAGTGGTTTTCCTCACAGACCAAGAAGATTTCAATAGAGTTCAACAAACAGTCATTCCTAGGATGCCGCATCTAGGATAGAAGATGGCCAAGGATCTCCTTGATTCCTCCTGATTCCTTTTAATTTTCATGGTGTCTAGTTGCAAGGAAAGGGTTTGCAACATCTCACTTTTGAAATCTTCTAGCATGTTTCCAATTTCACCCTTGAGAGGTGAGTTGGAAGATGATGTATTGGCCATAGGTTGAATACGCCTACCCTTTTTCTTGACTGCCCTAAAATGGTTTTTGAAGACAGTCTTGATATCCTCATAGGATAGTTGGTAGATATCTCCTCCTGTTAAGAAATGTAAGGTATCCAAAAGATCTTCTATTACTCCCCAACACAGGACCAAGTTTAGTGACCCTGGGTCAGGTGTGCACCGAGCCCTTTTGTAACTGAGTTGGAATCTTTCTTCGTAGTCTTCTAAGGATTCATCATGGCCTATGGTCATCTTGAAAATTTCTTCTTTAGTATCCTTTGACTGACAATACTCACTACATTTTTTGTTAAAGGCCTATTGTATCTGAGCCCAAGTTATGATGCTATCTCCAGGTAAACCCATGAACCAGTGAAATGTTGCATCCTTGAGGACAGATGGAAATAGTTTTAACCTTTCTCATCATCTATATAGTCATAGGTTTGGCATATAACAATAGACACAAACATGGAAGTGGCGAGGTCCTCTATGGTCAGGCTATGGAAATGAGGTAGGGCAGAGGGGCTTATATTTTTCATCTTAGTGTCCCCATTGGTTTCCATGATGGGGAAGGCACCCTTAACTCTCTCTCTCTCTGCCCCTTGCCATTCCAGTTTTCAGCCATTGGCTCAGTAGGAATGGGTTGCTCTTCTTATTCTTTCCCTAAAAGTTCTTCAAATATGTCAGGTTGCTCACCTAAGGGTCCCTCCAATTTATAACCACTGAAGAATAGAGAAGGTTGTCTATTGGATGCCATGGGGGTATTTGGAAAAATGTTTCCTAAGTTGTCCCTATTCCTACGAGGCATGAAAGGAAATATTTTTGGGTTAGTTTTTTAATCATTTTAAAACTTGGAAAGTACTTATAGAATTGAAATTTCTTATTGAATAAAAATTACTGACAGAATGAAAAAGATACATGTTGAATTGAAATCCTAATTGCAAAATGGAAAGGAAAGCATATAATGCAAATTGAAAGAAAGGAAACAACTAGATTACTTTTGCAGAAATAAACTAATGGCAGAATATTAAAGACAAGAAATAGAAGAAAAGAAAGCAGTAATCAAATTCTACTTAGACACCTCCCTCGTAACAGTGCCAAAAATTTATGAGCGCTAGTATTGTAGCAAGGATGCTGCAACTCCTGGTCTACCAACTTTACTTATCAACTCCGGGTTCGTACAAACTTGGTGGTGATAGTGTTATATGCACAAGTAAAAGTGATGGTTCTGCCTATTGTCACTGTTTAGCTAGCAAGAGACCACTGGGTTTCCAAGCCAAATTTCTATAGAGTCAGAAGAAGCTTGATTCTTTGATCGAAGAAGGGCAAATCTACTCTAAGAGAGTTATTCTATTGATGTAATGGAAAAGGCCAACATGTAATGTTAAACCACACGATACCCTAGTTAACCATTTAAGAAGCTATGCTAACAAGAATTTCTAAATCAAAAATAAACAAATGCTACTATCTAAGTTGCAGAAGTAAAAAGCATCAAACCATACTATTGTGCAAGCAAAGAAACTAAACTAAATTTCTTTCAATTTTTTTTGGTTTCTCAGGCAAAACCAAGTATGCAAACTAATTATTCTGTGGATGTGACAGATGGAAGGAAGGTGTTTGAGGATGGCTAGAAGGTTTATGGAGTGTTTGTATGGTGCAGAGGAGTCCTAGGAGGCTTTTTGTGACTTTGTAGATTTTTCCCATCAATTCAACCTAAAAACAAGTTGTTTAAGGAAAACCTACATGATCCATTAGAAACCTACAGGATTATCGTGCAGGAATTACAAGAAACCTACAAGATACATATGAGAGATAATTGTGAGGTGTTGGAGGTGTTGGGAAGCTTAGGAAAGGTGTGTTATGGGTAGAATGGAGTGTTGGAAGGTCTAGGAGTACTCAGGAGTCAATATCAAAGATAAGAGATGGCTAGATTCGCTCAATTTGTTTAGGGAAATTTCAATGAAAAATGATGAAAAACTAGTGAGGGTGATGGTGAAACAAGTGATGGATATGATGGATGAAGTAGAAGGTGGTTGTTAGTTATGAAGTCTCAGTTTCCTCCTGAGGTACCTTCTCTGCATAAAACATGTGTGTCTTCAAAAAATAACTATGCAACAAGATACATTTTTCACAAACTAGAAAAGCATGAATCAACTACCTATATTATGGATGAAGAGAGTTTTTTAAGGGAATGAAAGCATGAGTGAGATATTATTGCATAAATGGAGATGGAAAAGGATGACAATGAAATATTCCTTGCAACATTAACCAACTACTATATTAAAGATAACAAACTCCAAAGCTCATAAAAAGAACTAGAAATCTGTGTTTTTGGGGATGTTGAACAGTCCCTTGCTCAAGTCATGGTCCCAGAAGGTGGAAGTGAGGCTGAGACACCTACTGACAACCTTGTGGTGATATTTTTCTCCTTATTAAGCTTCTACTTGAAATAAGGCACAAATGGGAGCAAACTATCAAACAATCGATCTGATGTACACTACTTGTAATGGAAATGCATCTACTAAGCAAACTAACAACTAAGCTATGAATCTACACTAAGCATACATGTATAATAAAGAAGAGCCTTAGATGATAGGGTTGGGCCCTAACCCAAGAGCTTCAGCCCTCTGAGTTAACACAGTGTTGGCTCAAAACAAAACTCATTTTTATTACCAAAACAACAGATTACATCAAAAGAACTGTCACAAGTCTTGCAACTCAAAAAATAGAGTAGAGTTTTACAATAAAAAATTTGAATCCTACTGAGAACCTAGGCCTCTCTACTTATACATATCAAGTCTCCAAAGACTTCCTTAAAATTAGGGAGGCTCAGCTCCCAGACTAGAGATAAACTGGTGCTTTGTCTTTCACTTACTCAACTGCCTTCTAGTCCTCATGATTTGGTTGTTTGCACTCCAAGCTGATGGAGGTGTATTAGAATGGAGGGGTAGTAAATGAGGATGATTTATCTTCTATAATCCCTCTCCCTTCTCCCATTCGAGTTTTGACCTTGGTATTTGCCAAAATTCTTTGTTTTTCTCCTTTAATCCTACATTAAATGCACATTAGACAACAAAGCAAAATATCGAACTCTAACTTATCTCATAAACAAAATATAATAAAAACTATTGAATAAGTTATGAGAATAGTTGGTTTGACTAATATAGGAGGTGAATTAAGGTCCATATAATTACCCCATGATTAGGCTCATCAATAACCACTAAATTCCCTATCCCTTTAACCCCCAATCTGTAATCCCTTAACCCCTACACTCACAACTCATAACCCATAACTCCCTTGACTCATTAAATCTTAAGCCACTAACCCATAACCTATAATCCATGAACCAACTCCTAAGACATAACTCCTTATCCTCTTAACTTGTGACACTTAACTCCTAACCCTTCATGACCTAAACACCTTAAATGCTAACACCTTAACCACTAACACCTAAATCCACTAAATCTTAACTCCTTAATTTCTAAACTCAACTGTGTCAATGTCAAATAATATACATAAGAGAAAATAAAATAATATTATCCACGTCAATGCTTGAAATAGCCTTAAATTATCCATGAGTGGTGACCAAGGGAGTGAATGTGGGGCATTATTAAAGTTACATCATGCTTAAATTCCATTTAAATTGTGAGGTTGTTCTCCACTAGGGTTGAAGCATCATCACAAAGAAGCATTGCACACTTTTGTGGGGGAACGATTAAAGTTGTAACACAATTCAAGTGATTAACACCAACTATAATGCAAATGACATCATTGTATGTTTGTGTCAGGTTGTTAGAGAGGTTATTTATAGACAATACATTCAATGTACTTAGTCTTCATCTTTTCAGGGTCTCAATTGTAACATGGATTTGTACCAAGAACACTTCAAGCAAATGAAAGGGGGCCTTTTTGTTTAACCACATACACACAACTAGAGCACTGGATGTTTCACTTCATACCCCCCTTGGTGCATTCAAAGTGATTTTACATTCATGTGGAGTTGAAACTAATCATAATGGCCTTCCTCTTCTTAATAACATCCTATTTTCACTTTTGCAATTGTGCTTCCAAATATAGGAACTCAGCAATAAAGCACACCTTAAAATACATGAATGTCTCTCAACATGTGAAATCATTAAACCCTTACGCAAGTCTTCGTTTTTTGGTGACTTGGGATTTTTGTAACAAGACATCTCCTCTTCTCTAGAAAGAGGACATAAACAAGATTTTTATGTTTCTAAATGGAGTAATATTCACCTATGTTCTTCTCCTTTATACCATGTGATACAAATACCATTTTTCTTATTCTTGGCTATGGTGTTCTTCTTTTATACATGTGACCCTTAACAATACCATAAAATCCTCCAAAATATTCTTAAAGGATGGGAGAACCTCTTCATGCATGAAGCTAGTGGAATGTGCCAAGTTATCCAAAATTCATCCAAATATGTAATTTGTGCCTTGGGAAATGTGAAAGGTACCCTCAGTGGAAAAAAAATGGATAAATATTTGTGACCAAGTGCCCTTAATGTGAGATGTTGCCACATTTCAATTGTGCCTCTGTGGATGATGAAACTGACACCCTAGTTGTGCAAGGCTCACAAAGTGTCACTTTGCATCAACTCAAGGTTGCTTCCATTGTCACCTTAGCAATGAATCCGCTCACTTTGGATTAATTATTGAGTCCTATGGGTATCCCAAAGAAAAAATTTATGGGGTTTTTTATGTGACTAGATCACTAGCACTGAAAACCATCGAGTTTAAATTTGATGGTATAACATCTTGATGATCCCTATCTTATTGACCACAAATTTTGTATTCATTATTGCTTTCATTGCAATACCTCCAATAGATATTGATGGTGTTCATGAACCAATTTCTAGTTGTGATAAGGGGATTAGGGGCTCCCTTATCACATCCCATAACCCTTAATGTGTTTAATTCCTTAGCCAAGGGGGGCCAAGGGTGTAGTTTTAGGGGCATTGGGACCAAATTTGGGGGTTCATAACATTAGGAAAAGTGGAATGGCATGAACAAAAGGGTTGTGGGGCGGGGTGGGGGGGGGGGGTGGGTTTGTTGTTCGTGATTGAACGGGGCAAGGGGGCACAAGGGGTAGCATGGATGGTAGAAGTCAGAGGTAAAAACATGGTTTACTAAGATATATAATCGTAGCATTATAGAATGAGAAAGGGTCTTACAACTTAATTTCATAGGGTCTAGGGGACCTAGAGGGAAGGTAGCAAGAGAAATTGATAGGGGAACCTCAAAAATAGGTGATAAGGGTATTAGGAGTCCAACTACCACAAATCATAAGCCCTTAACCCATAACCACTAAATTTCCTATCCCCTTAACCCCCAATCCATAATCCCTTAACCCCTACACTCACAACTCATAACCCATAATCCCCTTGACTCATTAAATCTTAAGACACTATTAACCTCTAACCTATAATCGATGAACCAACTCCTAAGCCATAACTCCTTATCATCTTAACCTGTGACCCTTAACCCCTAACCCTTCACCACCTAAACACCTTAACTACTAACCCCTTAACCATTGACACCAAAATCCCCTAAATATTAAGTCCTTAAGCAATAAACTCAATTGTGTCAATGTAGAATAATATACATAAGAGAAAATAACTTGATATTATCCCCATCAATGCTTGAAATAGCCTTAAATTATCCGTGAGTGGTGAGCTAGGTGGTGAATGTGGGGAACTATTAAAGTTACATCATCTTTAAATTCCTTTTACATTGTCAGGCTTTTCTCCAATAGGGTTGAAGCATCATTAACAAGGAAGCATGACACATTTTTGTGGGGGAGTGATTAAAGTTGTAACACAATTCAAGTGATTTACACTAGCTCCAATATAAATGATATCATTGTATGTTTGTGTCAGGTCGTTAGAGAGGTTATTTATAAACAATACATTCGATGTACTTAGACTTCATATTTTCAGGGTCTCGACTCTAACATGGATTCGTAATAGGAACACTTCATGCAAATGAAAGGGGGCCTTTTTGTTTAACCACATATGCACAAGAGCATCAGATGTTGTCCTTTAGACCCCCCTTGGTGTGTTCAAAATGGGTTTACATTTTCATCGAGTTGAAACTAATCATAATGACCTTCGTCTTCTTAATAACAACTGAGAGCTTTTCCATATACCATAGATAAAATTGAAGGATCACGTCATATGTAGATGCCCCCATTTATTATGAGATTCAAGGGATGTTCTATTGCCTTTGTCAACATTTTGATTGGTCGTTATCAAGGTTGACTATAATTTGACCGCGGAAAATTATAACATTTTTTCTCACTCCTTTCACTGAGTTTTACCGAGCTATTTTACACTGAATTTGACCTCCTTACTAGGTCGATTTTGACTGGGGAAGACCAAGCTATTTTGAGGATGATTATTGTTGATTTGACCAACATTAACATTTTGGTTAGGGATGAGGTTTCACTACATACATTCATAGGGTTGTTTTGACTTTGAATTGGGCAAGTCAATTTGACTTTTGTACTCTCTCTCTCTCTACTGAACTTTTGAAATAATAATAAGAAGAATTGACTAAAGGGTTTTCCAAACATTGGAGTTTTTCCCTGGCATCTACCAAATCTAGTGTCCTCTTGTCTGGGCTTGTCTTTTGCATATTTTTTTTATGTTCTATCTATTTTTAATCTTAATTTGATTAATGGTTAATGTGATTGCTAGTGGAAATCTAAATTGAAATTGTTATTGAGCTGCTTAAGGAACATTGAAGTAATAGTGCTAAGCATAGAAAATACCATTGTTAACTAAGATTAAGAGATTGTCGTCACAACCCCTACTATTCTTGTCACATTGATCATTTTCCATCTAAGGTATACAAATCTATATGTAATTCATGTATGTATCATTGGTTTGATCACACCTTGCCTTAACCATCTAGGACACTAGGTGTAGGAAGAGGTTCCTTTAGCTACCACATTTAGCTGGATATGTATGATCCATGTGTATATGATATTATGTCCAATGTGTACTATTTTTATTATGTTCACTTAAACACTTTGTTCTAACTCTTGATGCTTTGGATGTATTTTTAATATGAGTTGTTCAATGGCATTTCATAAGCTTGCTCATAGAAGTGTTTCATCTTGATGGTTTGGGTATATTCTTGGTGATTTCCGTAGGTGCTATATATTGATCTTATTGTACTCCTTATTTCCTTTGGTCAAAATTTATCCTATGTATCTCTTAACCACACACGTAAAGGCCTTCTAAGCTATAACTAGCTTCTAATAGGGTATTTTTAAGCTCTAAGTCAACTTCCTCAAAAATAATGAACTACCTATAGCTATTTAATTTTATTGATAACATTATTTACAAATTTAAACATATTTTTCACCTCTTTAAAAATTGATAGATATTTCCCTTATATATAAATCTCAGGTCCATTTTCCCTCCTTATATACAAACATACTTATATTAGAAAAGCCTCATATAATTTTTATTTCTAAGCCTCATTTAATTTTTATTGTTGACTTAATTAGACTAATGAAAAATAAAAATAAAACTTAATGAAAAACTAAGGGACCATAGGAATTACTTTATAAGATTTTACTACCCATTAAAATTTAATTTGGTGGCTACTATAAAATCTAAATGGACCTATTAAAATTTATTTTCTCGTCGTCATTCTCTTTTGCTAGGTTTGGACGCAACTATTCTCCTTTGCCAGGTTTGGGACTGAGTTCGCTTTTTCTCTTCTCTCTATGATTTTGTAGCAGATTCCATACCTTACTATGATATTCAATTATTTGCTTCCCTATCAATTAGACTAGATTTTTAACGTGTATTTATTATATCAGATTTGGGTTTCCTTGAGCTTTAATTGAGAAATTCTTCTACTGATTTGGATTTGGAGGTTTTCGCTACAATTCGAAGCATAAAATATATCGTCCGCATATGAAGATAAAATTGTAACATTTGAGAACTCCGAGTTGTACGATACATTTGAAAGGTATTTTTCTAATCTCATTTTGTGATTTTCATTGTTAAAATTTCAAAGGATTTAAACTTGTAGACCGAATTATGGAGAAGAAGGTAGGGTTAGGGTCGATAAGAGTTTATAAATTCAATCATATTTTTTTCATGATTAGAAAGAATGGGCACTCCTATGGAATTATGATCTTAAAGCTTTTTGGGAAATTCAATGGTGATGTGGATTGATCAAGAGTCTATGATTGCTTCATAAATTCTCCTATGATTGCGTTGATTTTTGTGATATATGGATCTACTTATGTTGGTCTTTACTATGTTCCTTGCTCTACTACCATTTAAAAAATATCTGAGCCTCATTGTTTCTCAATAATAAATAGCCCTTTGAGCCTCATTGTAACACCATTCAGAGGAATTTAGCCACCACATCACTTCTAAGACATAAGATACCTTTGCCCAATCTAGTTTATTTCCATTATGTTTGTAATCATATTTCAATATCCTGATATTAATGAAATGAATTGTTATTTTTCTTGCATTTATGTATTTATGATTATATGTGTAATTTGTTGTGTTCCTGTTTAAGTTTGGATCAGTGGTATGCTCTTTCTCTATTTTTCTTTGCATTTCCCCAACAAAGTCATGGTATAAGGAGTTAGGGCTTGATCTGGTTGAACCTTTATAAGATTAGCCTCACAAACCCTGATGGCCTCCCATCGTGAAAGAAAATAAAGATGAGGGGGCATGATATCCTTTCAAAATATTCCTCGAGTAAGCCCTCAAGTGATAGAGAAATGCGATGATGTATGGCTTTGACCAGATCCTTCAACGACTACACACAAGCGACACATCTTCATCCATCGGCCACTCTGGAGGCACCACTACTTTTAGGGTACAAGTCAACTTCGATATTCTTGCATTTGCGGGCTAGATAGATGCAGACATCAAAGGTAAATGGTGGAATATGTTGGAAGGATATTTTTCAATTCATGACTTTTCCAATCGTGAAAATATTACTATTTCACTTCCCAAAGCCACCCCACATGTGAAGGATTGGTGGGAAACCTACTATGAACAAAAGGATGAGAGGGAATCCTTATTGTTTTCATCCACACCCACTTGGGATTCTTTCCAAGGAACAATATTACCTTGTTGGGAGCTATGAAGATAATTACATAAAGTGGACCATGCTATGGCAAGGAAGGGACAAATATATTCCAGAGTTCACAAATGTTTTCCATACACCTTGAACAAAGTTGGGTATCAAGAATTCTGAGCGGCATTTGGTACTCATGTACCATGACTGTCTACATAAGTACAACTAGGATGCGATGAAGTTGCTAGACATATCCTTGCTCGGCACGATATACAAATACGTTGTTAATAATGAGAAGAATTTTAAACAGAAAACAAAGACTTTGGATATGCAAATCCATAGCAAGGAAAAGGTGACCCCAAACTACATAGCAAAGGCCAAAGCCAAGGCATGGAGACCCAGGATAACCCACCAGTCCCACACATAAATAACAACATCATGAAGATGAAGAAGGACATGGGAAAATGTTGTGAGTTCCATAAGAGCTCCACTCACAACACAAGTGAGTGTCGGGCCAAGCAGTCACTGGTGGTCAAGCTAAAGGATTCTTAATGAGATGCATGTTTTGACTCTAAGTCAGAACTTGACAAGGGGAATAAAAAATGGAAGCAGATCATTGATGGAGAGGCCAGTGCCACTGTGGCTACCAAAAATATCAAAGAATGAGATTGAAGATCCAAAGGAGGGGGAACACCTCTTCCATTCAGAAATGTGTGTGAAAGCTTCTCTAATGCAGTTAATTGTCGACAACGGGAGAGAAAAGAACCTCATTCTAGTAGAGGTCATGAAGTGGTGGGGCCTACTGATGAGAACACATCCACAACCATACACCATCATGTGGCTTCACCAAGGACGAGATCTCTGCATCATCCAATAGTGTCGCATTCCCTAAAAAATAAAGCCCTTCATGGATGAGGTACTATCTGATGTTTCTTCTCTTGAAGTTTGTGATGTATTATTAGGAAAACCATCCTTGTGGAAGTGAAATGTTGTATATGAGTCTAGACCTCACTCTATGATTACTACATTGGGAAATAAGTTGTACAAGACACTGGAGGTAGCTCTGCCTATTGTAATCTCTTTGATCACTGGAAAGATATGCAGTAAGATAATTTCCCAGACCAGAAAATTTGTTTTCCTTATGATTCACCCTCACAACAAGAAGAAGGTTGTGGCCACGACTTCTAGAAAGCGCTCATTCGCCTCACATACATGGGTACTTCTACAATGTTAGGTCAATCACTCCATCAATCTGATCCTGGGCACACTACTACCTAATGGAACAATCTATCAACACTCCATTCTGGAGAATGATGATATCAAGAGGCAGATTTAGGAGTTGTTTCACAAAGGGAACATCAGGCCAATCTCATCACCCTGTGGGATTCTGATAGTGTTTTTACAAAAGGACAAGACCTAAAGAATTTGTATTGACTATCGGGCACTAAAAATGATCGTTGTCCCAAATATGCATTGAATCCCAGAGATTGATGACCTTCTAAACTAGCTGAAGGCATGAAAATATTTCAGTAAGATTTACTTGAAGTTTGGTTATCACCAAGTGCTATCGAACTCTCCGATGTGTAGTATACTACCTTCAAATCACAGAACAAACTTTTTTAATAGTTTGTCATGCCTTTTGGGTTGATGAATTCCCCCCCAACCTTCATGAGATTGATGGATGAAATCTTGTGACCCTTTACAAATGCATTATTGGTGGTGTATTTAGATGACATCTTGATCTTCAACCACAGTTGGGAAGAGCACCTCCATCGTATTCAAAAAGTCCTTCAAACTCTATGACAACACAAGTTGTGTGCCAATTTGGAGAAATGCACATTTGGCATGACCGAGGTTCAATATCTTGGGTACATCATTGATGAGCATGGTGTGCATGTGGACCCAACCAAGATACAAGTCATTTGGGATTGGCCAGCCCCAATCACTCTCTAACAGAGCTCTGAAACTTTCTGTATCTTGTCAATTTCTACTAAAGGTTCATGTTGCAGTTCGCTCATATCGCTTAGCCTTTAAGTGAAGTCACCAAAGGAAGAGCGAAAGAAAAAGGTTTTTGGTCTGAAACCCAACAAAATCTTTTTGAGTTGAATTATCGCCTCTGCTCTGCACTATGCTCACATTACCAAACCTGCTTCGACCATTTGGGATTGAGACAAATGCCTTTGACTATGCTATTGGTGCAGTTCTTACTCACCAAGGGCATCCAATGGATTACCACAGTGAGACACTTTCAGACACAGTTTGAAATTATCCCACCTACGAAAAAGAAATGTATTCCATTGTGAAGGCATGTCTTCAATGGAGAATTACATTCTGGGGAAGGAAATGGTCATCCACACAAACCACTAACCCCTATAGTTCATACAAACACTAAGGAAGTTGCAGAACAACTACCATCAGAAATGGTCCACACAACTACAAGAATTCCATTTGAACATTAAGTACAAGGAGGGAAACACCAATAATCTTGCAGACTACCTCAACTGACCACCATTCATGGCACTGATCATTGTGCTTGACTCCTATGGGTATGAGACTTCAAGGTGGCTGCATCCTTACGAGAGTGATCGAGAAGTCAACAATACATACCATAAACTCCTGGAAGGTAAGCAAGTTCAAAATTTTCACCTCCAAGATACACTATTTGCCACCTAGGGCAAATCTATGTTCCTTCAAGGTAGCATGCCAAGGTGATTTGGGAGGTGCATTATAGTTGGGTCATTGGACATTTCAGAATAGAGAAAACAATGGTAGTATTGCAAATGTATTTTTATTGGCTGAACCTTCATTAGGATGTTGAGAGGTGTATTAAATCCTTCACTGCCTGCATCATTTCCAAACCACCCATCAAGAAGACGAGCCTATATACTCCTATGCTTACTCCTAGTCGACCTTGGGAATCCATTTCCATGGATTACATGTCGGGCCTTCCTTCTACTAAGCATGGAAATGACTATGTTTTTGTGGTCCTCAACAAATTCTCAAGCATGGATATTATGGCAGCCTACAAGAAGAGTATCATAACAGAGGCCACTGCTAAGTTATTCTTTGAGCCAATGTGGGTACACTTTGGGAGCACTCAGTCCATTGTCTCTGGTCAGGACAATTGATTCCTAAGTGCCTTTTTGTGAAGTATCTAGTCAATGTTGGATACCAAACTTGCTAAGTCCATGTATTTCCATCCCCAAACTAATGGCTAAAAAAAGTGATCAACAGGATGGTTGTACACATTTTGTGCATATACAACTCAAAGCATCCACACACATGGGATGAAATGCTCCCCTATGGCAAACACAACTACAATATAGATATCCAGGTCAACAGGCCACATCCCCTTTCAGATAGGGCTGGGCTTTTAGCCATTAAGTCCCATTGATTTGACCATACCATTTGCAGCTACTGAGGTAGATTTGCCTCATGTCAAATCCAAAGCCGAAAACACTAACAACTTCATTGAGCACATTCAATGCATCTGCGAGAAGGTCCATGATATATTAGACAGCCAATGTTAAGTACAAGTAGTGTCATGATCAACATTAGGTGCCACCCAAGATGGAGGTGGGCGACAAAGCTTGGCTACATTTGCAGAAGGAGCGCCTCGCTGGACTGCACTGTAAGCTTCACCTACCTTGATATGCACCATACTCAATCACCAAGGCTATAGGGAACAATTCCTTTGAGCTTAGCATTCTAGCATTCATTGGTCTACACCTAGTGTTCAATGTAGACTGCCTTCAGCCATAATTTCCTCCATTAATGGACACATCCAATGTTGCAGAACAATTCACACAAACAGTGTTAAACCCAGACTACATGGAATAGGCCACAACTGATCAGGTCATGGATACATATATCAAGAACAGTCACCAGTAGAGGATCCAACTATATCAGATTTTCAAGGCTGGCCAACTCCTTCAACAAGGCAAGTGGCTCACCAAGGACCAAGTCTAGTAGAAGTTTCTGCATCTCATGGAGGCACTCAATGCAATGTGGACCATTGCTTCATAAGGGGAGAGGAATGATCCAAGTGGATATTGGTCACCACCTACCTATTCCACTTGGACCCCCAACATTGTCTCTTTTAGTTTTTTGGTTTCCTTAATGGTAGCACAATTTACTATTTTTGGAAAATTTTCAGGTCCTCAACTTCCAAAGCCATTTTGAGGCCCTAAATGACATTTTTAGGGAAAACAGAGAGATTGAAAATGTCACAAACTGGTTAGCTAGTTCTTTTGGTCTCCTCTTCAAAATCTTCAAAATGAGGTATTATGATAGGCAAACATAGATTGTATGCCAAAGTTGTGACCTTGGGAATTTGATGTACCAATTTACCCAAACGAGACCCACAGTTTTGGCGATTCATCCCCTAGGGTTAGGGTTTTAGATGTTTGGGGTTTTCCACTATTTCTTAATAATAAATATCCCTTTGAGCCTTATTGTAACACCACTCAGAGAAATGTAGCCACAAAATCTCTTCCTAAGAGATGAGCTACCATGACGCGAGCTTGTTTATCTCTATTCTATTTGTAAGCATATTCTAATATTCTGATATAAATGAAATGAAGTGTTATTTTTTTTGCATTTATGTATTTATGGTTGTATGTGTAATTTGTTACATTCCTATTTAAGTTTAGGTCAACTATAAAGATTACTCAAAATTACCCAAAATAGTCATCTTACATCGGGTAGATTAAATCAATCGAATGAACCAAACTAGTTGACTTACATTCACTAACAAGGGTAGTCAAAACCTCTATCTAAGTTGATAATCAAGTTGAAGAACAATCTCAAACCATATAAGAATTAAGCATTCCTCATCAATTGCACGGAGGTTAGCATTACACATTTACACTGAAGTCAACATTCCTCAACATAACATAGGTATTGACCAAACATAGGAATTCAACTCATTCCTTAGATAATACATATAATATAGCATTTCCTAATCCTCCATGAAACAAATGTTCCATGTATTCAAAATGGTATTTAAATAACCCGGTAAATATTCATATGACATTCTCTAGAACATAAGTAATACCGAAATCTTATCTTACAATGAAAGATTTGACAATTGAGATTAGACCTATAGCTCTCCATAGAACCTTAGATAAGTTGCAGCCAAATCTTTCTGACAATTGTCACCCTTAATCCAAATACCAAATCTTGAGGAGGAGTTCTTTGAGATCATCAAAGCATCGATATCAACTAAAACATGGTGTTCAAAGATACACCACTTTCACCCAATAGCTATCAAATTAATAAAATAAAGATAGTGAACCACTTCATTCTTATAAAACCATCATCTACTCATGAAATTAAACCAATATCATCATCTGAAATAGGGTGTCTCAAGGCTACACAACCTTCACCCACCAACTATTCAACAATTTGACATAAGGAAGGGAACACTTCCTTTTATTTAGAGGGACTTATAACAAAACATCCCAACATCTCTAGGAATTTAAACTTAGAGAATCTCAATTCAATTGTGGAGGGAGATATAATGTTAATGGTAAGGAGGTTTTATCAGTTGTGTTACCTATGAAGGAATAAAAGGGCACTCTCTAGTAGCTTCTCAATGAAAATTTCACCTATGTTCTCAACCTAACCTTATAGAACTACCATTAGCTGTTATCATCTTACTAGCCCTTCATGTCTACACCACTTGGAAGTTATCAACCTCCACAGTTTCTAGTGGATTTATCAAACCTATAAGGCATAACCACTGCTTGATGATTACCAATGAGTAAGTCTTCTAGGTTTCCTTGCTCAAATATCAACTGAGCTACTTTGTGATTATCAGCCAGAAATCAATTGAGCTTACTCTTTGATTATGTTTCTCAGTTGTGTTATCATCAATGCTTCTATATGATTATCAGCTAGTAATCCTTATGGGTTTCTCTATTGTACTATCATCATAGCTTCCATGCGTTTCTTTTCCAGTAAGCCTAATGGGTTTCTCGATTGTGTTATCATCAAATATTGTCTTCTCCCAAAATTCTCTCAATCCTCGTATCCTTCTCTTCCCTCGCAGTGAATAATTTTGATCACCATAATCCTTTAGGCCTCCCTCGTATTCCTATTCCTTGTGGTTATTGAGTCAATCCTCAATCAAGAACAAATAATATCTCATGTTTCCTGCACACTTTGACAGGCTAATCATTCTTCTTTTTTAGGATCTGTGCAATCCATCCTTCTTGGACAACACAATGCATCCTTTCCTTCAGTTTCTTGTCCTTTCTCGCTATTATGCCCAAAAGAAATATGGGTCTATCCTTTATTTTTTTAGTTAATTTATTACACATGCAACTCATTTAAAACAAACTAGCCAACCCATGACTAATATTTAAAGTAACTAATTCCTCAAGCAATGGAATCTGTGTCCCTTTCTCTCAGTGATTTTAATTTATGGTTACATAATTACAAGGAATTATTTTCAATGTTTACAAGGGGAACTAACCCACAGGGGATGTCATAATTTATTACATATTATATAAATGATAATATTTCATTAATATTTCCATTCTCTATAACAATTTTTAAAAAATTCGAACACCATACCTAAATATCTCTTTTAATGTTTTAAGATTGTATGAATCAACAAAATGATGGCCTCAAAATAACAATAAAAAATAACAATATTGTGAAATGTAAATGTGATTAATGATGGTCTCAAAATAAAAAAATCAACACACACATACAAACACATTGAGAAGCACTTTCTAGCCCAACATGAAGGAGATGTTGTCATGTAATGCTACATTTAAAAAAATAGAGTAATACTTACAACGACAAAATAAAAAAAAATAAATAATAACAAAAAAAATCAATATTTTCCATAAATAAAATACTTCATCTTCCACCTTAATTTTATATGCACATTATATAGAGATAAAGTAATTGAAGGTAGAAGATAAAATAAAATAAAAAATACTTTAAATATTAATGATATATGTAATTCCCTCACTTCTTAATTACACATGCAATAAACTATTACATCTATTCCAATAAAAAATGTGATACATTTATATAGTTGGAACTACATCCAACCAATTCTAAATTAGGAGGCCGTGGTTGAGAAAATATCTCAATAATCTCCAACAACTCAATCCAAACCAACAAACCAATTCTAATGTATTGTTTCTAACAGCCTCCCTTAATGCTTACGTTACAAATATCAATATTATATTACAATATTGAAACTATAACTTGATGTATATCTCATTTGTTTATCGTTAGCACTTTCCCCACTTTAGCATCTCACAAACTACACCCTTTCTCCACCACAGCTTTGTGCTTAACACTTAGCCCATTTAAGACAGAAATGTCTCTAACCATCATTGAAGTATTTGTAGGACTGACACTCAGCATATTTTCAACTGGTAATTTTTTTAAGAAATTAGCCTTGATAAGGAATCATTCTATTGACAAACTCCCATCTCGTGAAGACATAGTGTGTTTTATTCACCAATTATATAGGAATGTTTTCTAGATATTGAATGTATCCAACAACCACTCTTACAAAGTGACTTTTTTTACACACTCAAAAACATACAATAAATCACATAACCTATAGTTGTTTTTCTTCGGTTACCGCATCCTCCAAGAACAACAAATATAAGAGACTATAGAAAAAATTAAACTAGTGATGTGTTCTTGTGACACCACATACAATAAGAACCACTAGTTTAAAAAGTGTGACAAACTCTACCTTGAATTGATTATCACTTCCAAAATCTAGTGATTCTTGAAAGACATCATCTAGTGGGTCTTCATAGTTAGTTATGCAGGTAGGTTTTTTTATTGTTCCTTTTTCAAGATATTTGGCACAAATTTTACAATTTAATGTTATATCCCCATGTCTTCGACACTAGAAACATTTATCTGAACTCGTATTTTTATTTATTCTTCCCTAGAAAATAATACATGTTCAACTTGTGAATTGACTTCTACTTCTCCATCTCTTACTTTCATCCTATTTTTTTTTTGCTATAAGTGTTGCTATCATTTCATCTAGTATTTGTGGGGATAATTGATTTAGCATAAAAATAACATTGTCATATTTGGAAGATAAACTATTTAACAATATTTCCTTTGCATCTTTATCCTTTACTTTAGAGCCAATTTTTTCTAACTGCCTTAAAAGGGAATTTAAATCATTTGTTAGAGTATATGGGGATGTTTGATCATGCATTTTAAATTTGAACAACTATAATTTCAAGGAAAAAAATTACATTCACAAATTTTTCAACAAATATCTTACTCCATTGTTCCCATATTTCTGCAAATAATTTTCTAAGTACATGATACATGATGTATAGCTATGAATCTAATAGACATTCTAATTATGGAATTAGCTTTATCCTCCCTTCTCTCCCATTCAATTAATTATTTACTGTCTTCAAAGTGACGGTGTTGTTCCCTTTCCTAAACTCCATAATTTTTTATACATCAAACGCATTTGAGTCTTTAAATTCCAAGTATGGATGTTAAGGCCATTAAATGTTTCAAACGATATATGCTTTATGTTAAAAGGAAACTAATTTAAAACAATTACCTTATGCAATACAAGAGAGGTGTAACTTCTTTGTGACAGGAACAACACTAACAATGTGTTTCAAAAAACTCCTTGGTGAAGGAATATTTCAACAATTCCGTTTATCTCTTTATGTCCCAACTGTTTTGTCAATCTAGCTTGGTCACTTCGACTAAAATTGATGGTTCAAATTATAGAGCAGCATCCCGTTTTCCCTATCCAATTTTAGCTCTACATCTAGTGGCCATAGGGAATTCTTACAGCAGCGCCTCACAACAATAGATCTTAGATTTCACAACGAACTAAACAAGCACTATTTCTTTTTAATTCCTCTCGATCTAATCAAGATGGTGGTGGGGAAATTGACGCCAATAATGCACGAAGACTCTGACGAAACAATTGCACTAGTTCAGATGCTACTCATAGTAGATCTCTCTTGTAACATAGACAATTTGAATTACTTTGGTTCCTTCAATGTAAATAGGATGGGTGCTCAAACATCCAGGTGACTTCAAGCTTGATCAACACACTTTAGGATAGATGGATCCAAGCCTTATGCTTAGGCTTCAAAATTGTCAAATGATTTGCATGTGTAGGTCAATGCTTCTCATCTAGCAAACTCTCACCTGGTGTGACTCCCGTCAAATTTTGACTGGATTGATGAGCGCTTACACACACACTGCATGCATATAATATAACTCTCAGTTGCTAAATCTATCCAGTTTCAACTAATAACCTAGATGACCATGTAGAAATTATGAGGTCTTAACATATGAAAGCTCAAAAACATACTATTTACTCATAATCTATTGAAGCTGAAACTTTCAAGTAAGGCCACGACATCCTCTGCTCTTCAAGTTTTTAGGGCGGGATGAATGGGGTTGGACACAAACAACAAGTAGTCATATTCATGTGATGACAGATCTTGGAAACTTTCCTACATGCAACAATACATTTAAGAAAACCTTTCACATTCTTTTGGGCCATTTGGTAAGGAGTAAACCCAAAACTATAAACTTTGATACCAAGACAAAAGATGTAGTTGAATATATAATAAACTATTACATCCGTTCAAATAAAAAATGTGATACATTTATATAGTTGGAATTAGATCCAACTAATTCTAAATTAGGAGATTTTGGCTGAATGGATATCTTAACAATCTCCAAGAACCTAATCAAAATTAACAAACCAATTTTAATGTAAGCATTGCTTCTAACATAAAATACTTCATTTTCCATCTTAATTTTACATGTAACTTATATAGAGATAAAGTATTTAGAAGTAAAGAAAAAATAATTTTTAATATTGAAGTGAAATGTAATTCCTTCACTACTTAACATGGAGTTGAGAGATTCCAAGTAAAATTAATAGTTAAAATATGTTTTGTTTGTTTGTTTGTTTGTTTTTTTTTTTTTTTTTTAATGGAGATTTGTAATTCATTCATTTTTTAATATGTTTGTTGACATAATATAACAATAAATATAAATATAGAAAAATAGTCTTATAGATATATGTTTTCTACTTCCAAATATGATTTGGAGCATGTATTAGCATTTTATTATATGACATTAAATCATAAATAATATATTTCAATATTGTCTATGTATATATATGTAATTATATATATATCATATATATATATATATTATATATTATATATATATATATATAATACAGAGAGAATTCTTAATCTATATTTGTAATTGGTTCATTTTGGAGTGGATATGTAACATTTGAAATACTAATAACAAAAACTAAATATAATTATATGTGTGGGGCAAATATTTCAAGATATATTTATGAAAAAGATAATCATATAGAAAGAGAAAGAGATTCCTATGGCTATATGTTTTCTACTTTTAAATATGATTGATGCATGTATTAACATCTTATTGTGTAGAATGTGAATCATAAATAAACTATTTCAATGTCAACCATGTATATAATATATAAAACAAAAAAATACATGATGATGAAATTAATACCAATATAGTGTATCAGACCTTAATAAAGTAAGAAATTAATTTTGCCTCTTTAATATTTTATTTATATGATCAAAAATAAGGGAAGGAAGCCCTCCCACTATGGTTTTGCTCACTTAAAAATTCAATATTGTTGGTGGTGTGAAAAATGTTTTGGAAATGATAGAAAATGTGAGTAAGAGACGAATAATGTAAGAGAGTTTTTTTTATCTTCAATCCTCTGAGAAAGTTTTTTTGATCTTCAATCCTCTTAGTATTGACAAATTCTTTCATCTGAGGGTGTTTGGGAATAGATCAACACGCTTTGACTTCAAAGTTCATGATATTTTTCTTTTTAGAACTAATAAATACAAAAAGATAATTATGGTTAAGAAGGGTGGGGTTGATCACCTCCTTATAATATCTTAGCTTCCTTTCTCCCTCTAGATCTCTATCATCCCAATTTTATCATTAAATTTGGAGGTATAATTTTTTAAATTATCCTACTCTTCAAGTATTATATATTATTAATAATATATATATCTATATATATATATATTAATAATATATATCTATATATATATATCATATTATTAAGTTGTTGCTTAAAATCAGCATAAATGCCTCTTTGAATTTACTAAGGGCCAAGAAGAATAAATATTTTTGAAGTGCAAATCTTCCCTTAAGTTTTGCATTTAAAAAAATATTTGGATATTGAGAGATTTGACCCCTATAACAACCACAACAATCATTTGAGTGAGTTTCACTCAATGAATCTTTGACATATCACTTGGTTTGTGGCGTACTAAAAAATACCCCTAATTCGACTACATATTGGAAAATACACCTCAAAATCACATTATTAAACTCCCTATCAATACTAACTCAATATGTCTTCACATACTTTCACTAGATATTGTAGGTATCTATTTTTCATTAACATTTTTTATACCCCTTTATATTTTTTCATTAACTTTAAGGTCCATTTTTTAAACTATACAATATAAAAAACTTTTACCCCTATATATATTCCCCAATATATTATGTCATTTTTTCCTCAATGTATAACACCCAATATAAACACAAGTGATATAATATTGCTTCGGCACTAAAGTCTTGTGCTCACCACTTAATAAATTCAGGGTTAAAATAGATCTATACTAACAATTAATAAATTAATTAAATTCATATT
>APFE031313843.1:113061-124585 GCA_000404065.3 Pinus taeda
TCGTCAGATCCTATTAGAATTTGGCTTTGAGCAGCAGCATCCGACTACACTTTGGTGTGATAATCAAAGTGCCATTCAGCTTTGCAAAGATCCAGTTCAGCATCATTGCAACAAACACATTGAACTACACATGCACTTCATCAGAAAGCTCATTCATGACCATGTTCTTGAAGTGCAATATTGTTCAACAGATGATCAGGTTGCAGACATCTTCACAAAGGCTCTCACAGAGGCGAAGTTCATTAAACTTCGATATATGCTTGGAGTTCAGGAAGTTGTCACTAAGGGGGGATAGGCTCTAGTGCCTCCTTCCTTCTCCTATTGTGTCATATTTGTAAATCCTTCAATCCTATCCCAAGTTGTTCTTAAGGGGGGATGTTAGGATATTCCGACACATAGCAAATAGTTAAGTTCAACTTGGTCTAGTATAGAGTTAGGTATAGAGTTAGGTAAAGTGTGTTTCTTTACCGTTGTACATTTTGTAACTTACAATCCGACGGTCACGATATGTAGTGATCCGACGGTTCATTCTCTCCTCAGTATTACCGACACTTGATCCATGGATTGACACCCGATTGGTCCATGAATTCTATTTAAAGCGCATGGAGGGTCATTTGTAGGTTAACCGTGCATGAGAGAAGCTTATGTAAATTTTCATTCTTTTATTAATAAATTGCCTGTAGTAGCCACGTTGGCGCAGGCCGTGGACTGTTTCCCTCTCTGAGGGTTTTAACCACGTCAAAATACTGGTGTATTGATCTGTGATCTGTTTGTGAGTGGTGTCCTTTTGGTGTTCTGTCTGAGGAACTTACCTTGTAAATTCCTACACTGGAAAAGTATAAGCAGAGAGGTGGGTAGTTATAAGCAGAGATAAAACCAATTTTGTTACTTCCATAAAGTACTTCCATAAAGCATGTCCATGCCCGAAGCGAAACTGAGAAGGTATATTGAAGATTTGTCAAATATTGTGAGAAACGTTTTAACTTTGTTAAATCAATCGTGTAGTGTTTAAACTAATTGGTTTTATTTGTTGTACAAGCTTTTGTCAATATGCGAGCAAGATTCTAAGATTAAAGGGTTCTTAACATCACCTGAAATCATGCACGAATTGGTTTTACTTCACCTTCTTCGTGAAATTGAGACATGGTTGTATTGCGTCGCTAGGTTGCTGTAATGTCCCAAGAAAACTGTAATTATTTTATTTACCGTAGTAATAACAAACCCAATAATTATTATTAGTACTAGTTTGAATTGAATAATATTCTTAATTATTGAAAATAGAAATGATTTGAGTATTAGCAGATCTTGTAACTTTTTATCGAAGGAAGTTGAAAAGGTAGTTTTCCTAAAAAAAAATAAGCCTTAACTACCTTCAGTTATTGTGAAAGGCTTTCAAAGAAAAGGAAGTGGGGGTAAGGAAAAACTATGCTGAAATGTCAGACAGTAAAGGGAATAATTGCTAAGTTTGGTGATGACCAGATAGCATAAGCACTGAGTGCGAGCAACTTACAGAAGATTGTGGTCCTGCGAGCAAGCTAGGGGGAAGATTTAAGGGAATAATTGCTAAGTCTGGTGATGACCAGATAGCATAAGCACTGAGTGCGAGCAACTTGCAGAAGACTGTGGTCCTGTGAGCAAGCTAGGGGGAAGATTTTGCTCCTGAAAGATGAATCTCATGGACGGGAGGATGAGTAGCAGCCGAAAACAACGGTGACCTTTCTCATTGGAGTGCTTTACTTATAAACAAATCAAGTAAGTGGAATTTTTTGGAAGAACCAATATGTTGCATAAAACTAAAATTATATGTGTCTGTTACTGTGAATGTAAAATATGTAGTGGAAAACCTAAATACCAATAGTAGGGTTATTACTTGATTCATTAACTACCGAAAACCAAACATTAGAGTCGAGTCCACCTGGTTACCTTAATAATAGTGATCTTTTACAGTAGCGATCATTATCTGTTGGAGTTGAACAATTATCCATAATATGGAACATATTAGCTATAGAAATGAATATTATAGGTATTTTAATGCTGGAAAATGGATTTTTAAGCTGACCACTGTGTTAGTAAACCGGTGAACCACCTCTTTGGTTATTATGCAAAATTAGAACTACATAGCAGCAAATCGACTAAGGTTATAGAGAATGCTAGTGCCCAATTGAGGTAAGAGTCAAACCCAAAGGTTAGTTAACCCCAGATTAAACCTCAGAGAGCCAAAATATGATGCCTAAGAAGGGTCGATATAGCAGGGATATTATGAGTACTTACCCTAAGCTGCATTGGGCTAGCCGAATGGACTGTTAATAAACCCTAAAGCTTGGTAGGATCTCCCTAAAACCCTATATGGGAATGAAACCCCATGCTGAAAACATCGATAGAATCAATTTCCGAACAAGTTAATTGAAAAGTACTAGATATTACAACGAAAAAACAAAGGACTGTAGACATTCCTTCTTGCAGATGACAAATACCAAAACCAACTAAACATAGAGCTCAGTAATTTGATAGGTAAGAGAAATAAGCGAAACCCTGACGCATAATAACGTAGCAAATTCCAACCATTTCAAACTATACAGAAAACTAAGAACAAGAATATCAAGAATAGATTAAAAAAAACATGTAGAAATTCCCACTATAGATCACCTAGTAATGTAATGTACTAAAGCAAAACACTTGATCTACTTCTACAAAAAATTTAGCGGAAGCTTAATCAAACAGGAGCAACATCACTAAGAACACATATCACTGATATGGATAAATCAATCACACATAACACACAAGAATTTACCTAGGGAAAGCCTCAATGTAAAACCCCAACTCTCTATTATCATACAAGTGGAAATATAGCCAATATTACAAAAAGAATCTGTTCAAAATCTATCATGATCTCTGTGCAATACCTCTGTTATTCATAGACAGTCAAAGGCCTCTATCTAATCTTTGGTCTGCCCTCCAAGCCTCCTATTTCTTTGCGCAATTCTGATTGAGGTCCAGTACAATCACTTGTGTGAATTGGCATCTTCACACACTCACTAACCTTTGATCCAACTACGCAGTCCTGAAGGAGATAAATCCTCATCATGGATGAGCTTCCTTTATAGGAAAAACATTCATTCAACTCATAATACATTGTCCCTTCTTTGATCTCAACTAGGTCTCTGTCTGAACTAATATGCATGAGTTATTCATGAGAGAATCTTCAGTTATCTGAAGTGCAGCAGTTATATGCAAGCATGCATTAACTAACTGAACTTACTTAATTTAAACAAACTGTTTAAATCAATTATCACTGGACTTGACTAAGCTAACAGAACCAACTAATTACAACTCATCCTTATCTCTTTAACTGATGGATAAATTCCTCAATTAATAGATAAACTGTTGCATGTCCTAACATAGACTTCAAGTGTGTTTTTCCTTAACTAATTAACTCAAGATGAATTAATTAATTAATTTACAGACTATTGTTAATATCAAATTCGAATTTTAATTCCTATTTTTAGTCAAGGGATTGACTAAAATTGGAATTGATCCTGAACTGCTAAAAATAGAATGCTATTTTTAGCACTTCCATTTTTCATTTCCTATTTTCAAATCCAGCATTTAGCAGTGCTATTTTTAGCACTTCTATTTTTAGCACCTCTTGTTTCCATTTTCAACACACCCTCTCAACAAGAAAGGCTTCCTCTCCAACCCGATCATGTACCTTCAGAATGTTCTGCATGCAACACTTCTACCAAGTGTGGTTGCTCTAGCAACTCTCAAAACAAAAAAAACTCTCACCTGACTTCTCTATTGGGCTAGAAACATACTTTGATGCTGAAGCTTTACCTACTTTTGACAAGTTCTCCCTCTCTAACCTCTACGCTACTGCAACACCTCCATGCATCTTGCATCATTTCACACCCCTCTGTGCCATCCTACACTGGTGCAACACACTTGTGCTTCTCGTATTGCTGCAGCCTTCTAGCTCTACGTTGTCTTGGGATTCCTGCACTATAGCTCTATCTATCACACCATTCGCATTTGTCTCTACCCAATCAATCAGTTCTACTACTCCTCATCGAGACTCCTATAGCAAAGTCAAATCAAAGAGGTTGGGTACCTCAAGGATCCTACCCCTCCTCCTTGGGATGATCACTCCACATCGTCCCACCTCTGACCTGGAGGTATGGTTGCATGTGATACCTTAGCATACCTGGCTCGAAGTTTCGTCCTAATGGAGGTCTTTGCATGAGTATATGTCTCTATTCGATCTCCACTTAGCTTCCCCTGTTATGGCTACTCCATAACTTCCTGAAGCTACTGCACTAATCGTGGCTCCTCCACAATCATCTGAAACTTCTTCTGGCGCTACATGTTGAGAGGTAATGTACTCTCCCTCTCAAGCACCAAGTATATAACCTTTGCCTTGCTCCTCAAGGCTTTTCATGCATCTTATACCTCAAGTGCATATAGGTTCTTGGCTAGTACACTAATATGTTTCTACTTTCCCGTCGTCATGAATTTTTTTGGAAAAATAACTGAATTTAAATCAACAATATCTCCCTCATCTGAACTTCGATTTAGCAGATTTTTTTTTTTAAATTTGGTATTTTTCCACAAGGAATCCAAATCCACTATTTTTTTCTGAAAATTTTGTAAAGAACCTTTCATATCTGCTCTGCAAACTCTCGGCCCAAAACTCGAAACTTTGAAATCTCCTCTCAGTATACTATTCTCTCCTTTGATCAAATTGGCTCTGATACCATGTAGAATTTTTTCTACAAAACCTCTCTATGATATGATGTAGAAATTCCCACTGTAGATCAGCTAGTAATGTAATATATTAAAACAAAACACTTGATCTACCTCTACAAACAGTTTAGCAGAAGCTTAATCGAACATGAGGAGCATCAATAAGAACACATATAACTGATATGGAGAAATCAATCACACATAACACAGAAGAATTTACCCGGGGAAAGCCTTAGCCTATAACCCCAACTCTGTATTATCATACAAGTGGAAATATAGCCAATATTACAAAAGGAATCAACTCAAAAGCTATCATGATCTCTCTTCAATACGGCTGCTGCTCATAGACACTCAAAGGTCTCTATCTAACCTTTGGTCTACCCTCCAAGCCTCCTATTTCTTTGCACAATTCTGATTGGGGTCCAATGCAACCACTTCTCTCAATTGGCATCTTCACACACGCACTAACCTTTGATCCAACTACGCAGTCCTGAAGAAGATAAATTCTCATCATGGATGAGCTTCTTTTATAGGAAAAATATTCATCCAACTGATAGTAGACTTTCCCTTCTTTGATCTCAACTGGGTCTCTGTCTGAACTAACATGCATGAGTTATTCATGAGAGAATCCTCAATTATCTGAAGTGCAGTGGTTATATGCAAGCGTGCATTAACTAACTGAACTTACTTAATTTAAACAAACTGTTTAAATCAATTATAACTAGACTTGACTCAATTAACTGAGCCAACTAATCACAACTCAATAATACAACTCACCCTTATCTCTTTCAGTGATAGATAAATTCCTCAATTAATAGAAAAACTGTTGCATGTCCTCACATAGACTTCAAGTTTGTTTTTTCTTAACTAATTAACTCAAGGTGAATTAATTAATTATTTTACAAACTGCTGTTAATATCAAATTTGAATTTTACTTCCTATTTTTAGTATGGGGACTGAGTAAAATTGGAATTCATCATGAACTGCTAAAAATAGAATGCTATTTTTAGCACTTCCATTTTTCATTCCCTATTGCCAATCCAGTATTGGTACCCAAACTGCTCTTTTTAGCAGTGTTATTTTTAGCACTTCTATTTTTAGCATTTCTTGTTGCCATTTTCAGCACAACAAACATATATAAGTCGAACCAGATTCTCAAATTTACATTTCATATGGAACCACAACCATAGAACATAAAGGAAAAGTACATGGCATTGAACCCCAAGTCTGCCAAAATTGGACTATCAGGTCTTAACGAGAGAAATGTAAATTCCTTCACAGAAAAACTTAAACATGGAAAGTATGTCAGCGCGGTCGTAGTCTCAAGACCTGCAGCCAGAAGCTAAAAACCTCGACTATTACAAAAACATGTTCATGCATGCATCTCTTAAACAAATGAAGACATTCACCTGATAATAATTAGCTTATAACTAAAATGAGAACTAGTATTACTCAGGAGAGTTGGAGCTCTAGACTCAAGAAACCAAGAGAACCATCCTTGTCGAACAAGCACTAGGCCAGAGGTTTTCTTACCTGGAAAAACCCTCGGGCGATGAAATCGTTCAAGAGGATTGCCATACGGTAACAGCATGCAGACTCCAGACCCGTAGCCAAGACTCCTACAGAATAAAACACAGTGCACAATTATTGTTAGCAACAGAGCTGCAATTGTCGGAAATAATTAGTCAACTATTAAAAAAAAACATAGCAGAATTGCATTTGTATGCCATGCTTACTTGGGGTACATTTGAAACAGGGAAACCATGACCTGATTACTGAGAATCCTCCATCCACCATGTAGTTCTACATTGATAAACTCAGAAAGCCCGCAAAAGGGAAGAGGAACCGAAGTAGGTGCCAAGGAAGAAAGAGTAAAATGAGGCATAGTTTCTGCATACAGGGATGTGTAATTCTCCAGAATGACCCCCAGCCGTAGGATCATGAACCTAGGTCTTCCACAGTTGATGTGACGAGAGACCCAAGATGAGTAGCTATGGTAGGATAGGCTTTCCCGTGCCACGTACCAGGGACGGAGTAGGAATTCAATACCATAACCAAAATATCAGCACCAATGTAATAATCTATTAAGTTATAAGTCCGCTGAGAGGATCAGAGTGATCGCAAAAGCATCAGGACTAGCAACAAGTGGTATGGAGGGAATTCCCATAGCACAAATAATAAATGGAGCCAACAAATAGTGTCACTTAATCTAAAAACTGATAACCCAAAATTTATTCAGAAATCATATCATTTATATACAGTTGTACTTCATCATAATGAGTATTGTATAGTGCTATAACAATTGTAACTTTGATGTATATATATATATATATATATATATATATATATATATATATATATATATATTAATATAATTAATGTCTTACAATATGTATTGATGTCAAGTTCTGACAAGTGGTATCAGAGCCCAGACTACCAAACTGTGGCCTCTAGAAAATATACTAAGTAAGAACAATCAGTTATTGTTTTTCTTTATTCTTTCATTTTTCATACCTGTTGTCAACTCTCTAATGTGTTAAGAATGGGAATCAAGACAACAACATATTATGAGGAGAAGAGACAGTGTTCCACAGAGGAATGTGTCTGGCCTAAGACCTGCAACATTCCTTGAAGATAATCCTGAAATATGGGTGCAGTTAGGAGAGGAGGCCCGCAAGACCAATTTTACGATGTTGGAGATAATCCAAGAATTAAAGAACGAGATGGCCTGCCTATGGGAAGACAATGCAAGATTAACTATGGAACAGGGAAAAATCATGAAAACCCTATCTAACAAGCAGAACTAGCCCTGAACAGGTACGAGTATCAGAAGAACAAGGCTACCACATGGACCAGGAAGAAGCAGAATGAGGGGAAGAGAATCGAGAGGAAAAGTCGGATAATGCCTCTGAACACCTAGAATAAAAAAGGAAACGGATAGAATTACAAGGGGAATTTTGGAAAATAAAACCGCCACTCTTCGATGAAGAGGTGGAGAAGGCAATTGAAGCCTGGTTTATCAACATGAATAAATATTTCCAATTATATGAATATGATCACAATCTGAAAGCACAGTTGGCCATTTCCATTGCAAGGGAAGGCCACCTTGTGGTGGGAGGAAGTCAAGATTTACGAGGAGTAAGCGAACAAAATATAACTTGGAAAAAGTTTCAAAAAATATTTCAAGGAAAGATATTTGACTGAATGATTTTACGACGAGAAAGCAAAGGAATTCCATGACCTGCAGCTTGGAGAGAAAACAATGGATGAGTTTATCACCCAACTTACCTCTTTACTCCATTATGTGCCCTACATAGAAGAGGAAAAGGCTAAGGTGCAGTGATTCATCAGTAGTTTTCCCTTGGCGATGAGAAAAAGAATTGAGTTTGATAACCCAAAAATGATGGATGAAGTTATATGAAAGGCTAGGATATGGTATCAGTGAAGTAAACAGAAGGGAGAAATTTTGGGAAAGAGGTGGACTGACAAGAAAGGTAATAAGATTGCTGTGAGCAAGTGTCAACAAAGGATTTCCCAAAAGGAAAAACAACAAGAAATTGCATAAGAACTAGCGCAGATTGAAGCCACCCACTGAATCCAGATTGAGCGAGCAATCTGGAAAAATTGACAATGAAGGGACAATGAGACCCCCGTTACAATGTTGGGGATGTGGGGGTCCTCATTACGTTAAAAATTGTCCCCATCGAAAGCGTACTAAATAGGTTGCGTAGATCCATCAAGCATCTATGGTTGGTGATGTGGCCCAGAGTATACCAAAAATTAATGCCACTCTCAAAGATCATCTGGCAGAATACCAGCGGACTATGGTGGAGTTTGAAGGTAAGATATTTGGTTATACTATAACTATTTTAATTGATCCTGGAGTTACATTGAGCTATGCTAGTCTTAAGGTTGTGGAACAATGTAAATTACAAATGTAAACTTTAAAAACCCTTGGCTTGTACAACTTGCCACAGGGGCAAAGAGACGTGTGTTAGCTAAGGTCAATAACTGCCCTTTAAAAATAGCAGGTCAGTCTCTAATGGAAGATCTAAATGTACTTCCCGTTGGATCGTATGCTGTTTTGATAGGAATGGACAGGTTGGAAAGACGTTGGTCAATTATAAACTGTAAAACAAAAACTATATGCTACAGGAATGAACTAGGAGAAAAGCAAGAGATGCAAGATATTTTGAGGTCAGTGCAGATTTGGCCAATAACCGCCTCACAATTGGCAAAATGTATCAGGAAAGGTTGTCAGGTTTATGCTATTCAAGATGGTTATGCCAACTCAAAAGATAAGACTGCCACCTTGGAAAGTATCCCAGTGGTTCAAGAATTTGCAAATGTGTTCCCTGAAGAGATACAAGGACTGCCACCCAAGAGAGACATAGAATTCACCATCGAATTGGTGCCAAGGGAAACCCCGATGTCCTGAGCTTCTTATCAAATGAGCACACCAAAATTAATAGAATTGAAAATGAAATTGCGAGAATTGTTAGATAAAAATTATATCTGCCCCATCGTGTCGCCCTGGGGAGCCCCCGTGCTGTTCGTTAAAAAGAAGGATGGGACCATTCGTATGTGCATGGAATATCGTCAATTGAATAAGTTGACAATTAAGAATAAGTACCCTTTACCCTGTATTGACGAACTTTTTGACTAGGTAAAAGGGGCAACCGTATTCTCAAAAATTGATTTACGATCAAGATACCACTAGATCAGAATAAAAAAGGAGGACATAGCCAAAACTGCCTTTAGAACTCACTATGGACACTATGAATTCGTGGTATTACCCTTTGGGTTAACCAATTCCCCTGCAACCTTTATGTGCTTGATGAACAATGTATTCCATCAGTATTTAGACAAGTTTGTGTTAATTTTTATTGACGATATACTGATATATTCCCAGAATATTGAGGAACACAAGAAACACCTCAGATTGGTATTACAAACTCTCCAGAAACATAAATTATACACCAAATATAGTAAGTGTGACTTCATTAAGGAAAAAATTTAGTGTTTGGGACATATAATCACTAAAGATGGAATCTCTATAGATCCCAAGAAGATAAGGACCATAATTGTTAGGCCCCTATACTACTAGTGTAACCCCTTATTATTATTCGTACAACCCACTTATTATATTGATGTACCCATGTAGTGCCCATATTGTTACTATTGTGTTCCATAGAAGCCCACTATTGTTATTATTGTGCCCTTACATTATTATTGTTATGTCGGCTCTGATTATGTTATGACCCCTTAGACTCCTATATATAGAAAGGAGGTCTTTTCATTTGTATCGTGCAAGAGTTGTTCATTTATGTAATGTAAATGAGGTTGCCCCCTTTAAGAGGATGAACTATAAAGCGTTGATCTATCTTTTCTATCTTTTTCTTGAGCTAGTTTCATAACATTTGGTATCAGAACTTTGGATTCTGGGGTTTCGCTGCTCCAAATAGGTCATCATGGAATTTTTGCTATAACTTTTTTTCTGCGACATTTAAGAAGCTAAAAAAAAACCCATGCAAGAAGAAATCGCGCTGAACCTCAGGTCTAAATTTCAGATCTTTTTGCGCTATATTTGCAGAGATATGATCTGAGGAAGTTGGTCTTTTTTCAGACTCCTGAATCACACTCCAAACAGGTGACCTGGGGAAAGTCATCATAAATTTCTCTCTGAGGATTGGATTGAAATTTCATAAGAAGGTACAGAAAGAGGATGGACTATAGTTTCTTGTATATATTTGTTAGTGCCAAAGGTCAAAACAATGACACGTGGCACTTCATACAAGTTCGCTCTTCTGGAATGGTCTATAATCAGGTCATCTTGGGAGATTGTGCATAATGCTTTCTTGGAGAATCCAATTTGGATCATACTGGTGGCATTGGAAAGAGGACACAGAGGGTTACTACAGGGCATAATTTCAGAACTTAAAGATCCGAAAGTACAGAGCTACAGTCATTTCAAAATCGAGCTCCTAAAATCAAGAAAAAGCAAGATGAAGAAGTTTGATGGCAAGGATCCGGTAAATTGGATAATTCAGATTGAGAAATATTTTGATCTACATGGTGTACCATTGTTACAAAAGGTATGTATTGCATCTTCATATTTAGAACCAAATCAATTTTTATGGTATGAAGGGCTTCGTTCTCGTAAACAACTTGTTACGTGGTCAAATTTCACAGAGGAAATGATAGCACATTATGAGGATACAAAGAACAACACCTTCTTTAGAGCAACACCACAACAATTGGAAAGTGTAAAAGGGCTTTGTCACATAGTGGAAAGAAAAATTATGGAAACCAGGAAGCATACCCCTCACAACTATAAAGATAGAAGTGTTGTTTCTCCTAGCCTTCCACAACCTATAAGGGTTACACCACAACAATTGGAAGAAAAAAGAGCAAAAGGGCTTTGTTACAATTCTGATAGAAAATGCACTAAAGGCCATAAGTGTGTTTAGAAGAAATTATTTTACATAGAATATGAAGAAGAGGAAGAAAAGGATCAATAAACATCAAAAGAAGAGGATATACGCCAGGACGCCACCCCAGAGAAAGAAGAAACGAATCACCATATCTTGTAAAGCATTGGCAAGAATTACCACTCCTCAAAATCTCAAGATAGAAGGACATATGAAGAAGAAAACGGTGCAAGAAGTGAAAGATCACATCAAGAAAGAAGAAATGAATCCAACCATATCTTGTAATTCATTGGTCGAAATTACCACTCCTCAAACTATCAAGATAGAAGGACATATCAAGAATAAAAATGTTC